>VSMD01045850.1:0-159646 GCA_008750895.1 Mirza zaza
CACCTGATAAATGTTACTCCGATATGTCCACTTAGGTGTTGATCCGTTAATACCAATTTGCTGGTGAGTACATGTGGTGCTGGTTTTTCCATTCTTGAGATACTTCACTTAGTAGAATGGGTTCCAGCTCTATCCAGGAATGTACAAGAGGTGCTATATCACTGTTGTTTCTTAAAGCTGAGTAGTACTCCATGGTATACATATACCACATTTTATTAATCCACTCACGAATTGATGGGCACTTGGGTTGTTTCCACAGCTTTGCAATTGTGAATTGTGCCGCTATAAACATTCGAGTACAGGCGTCTTTTTCATAAAGTGACTTTTGGTCTTTTGGGTAGATGCCCAGTAGTGGGATTGCTGGATCAAATGGTAGGTCTACTTGTATCGCTTTGAGGTATCTCCATATTGCTTTCCACAGAGGTTGAACTAGTTTGCAGGCCCACCAGCAGTGTAGGAGTGTTCCTCTCTCTCTGCATCCATGACAGCATTTGTTGTCTGGGGACTCTAGCCAATCGAATCCAGGTGCTTATCAAGAAAATAATTCATCACAACCAAGTAGAAAAGCTTTATTTAGCGATGACTGAGCAGGACCACACGGCAATGCCCTCCCTCCCGCCGATCCCGGTTTCTCTCTGTGCTTTGCAGAGACTCAGATACCAGAGAGGGAAGGAGAAAGAAGACGAAATAATGTTAAAAAAAAGAAAAAAAAATACACAGACCTTTTATATGGCGTCTCATGGCCTTGGGTAGGAGAAGTGAGTGTTATACTAATAGAAACAACTGTCTTTTACAGCAAAGCTGCTCATTTAGCAGAGTTGTTCTCCGGGTCTCACTGAAGGAGTGCGGGAGTAGATACAGGCAAATCTGTGACGCTTGGCATAGAATCCAGACCACGGAATTGTGAGTCCTACTTGTTTTCCTAAACGAGAGATAAGGAAATACAGACCCAAATGTGGCCCAGTGTTAAGCATGACACCCCCAGCCCCGTCCCCTGGGGCAGAGCCACCACAAGCCCCGCATCCCTGGCACACACGTTTGCCAGCAGCTCCCTCAGCCTGTATTGTGCAGTCTGAGCGCTTCTAATCGTGGCCTGTGGCTGCTTCATCGTTGATGGACACTTTTCAGAGGCGCAAAACGACTACACTTTTTTTTTTCTCCTTATAAACTCTCCCAATTCCATCTCATTATTTCTTATCATCTTCTTCTGCACCCTCATCCATCTCCCTCTTCAGTGTTCACACCCAACAGATATTTGTAGACATTTATTATGCTTTTCCCTGGTTGTCACTTAGGAGAGTTATTCATATTGAATTCATTTAACATGTCTCCATAAATCAATGCAAACAGCCTCTTAATCATTTTCATTGCTTTTCCCTAAACTCGCGTCAGGTTTTTGCATGTCTTGCACACACAATTAGGAATCCAAAGGCCACATAAATACTCTAATATATGGGTGGACCAGCCCCACGGGGAAGCTGCTATCGTTTTTCCCTGCGTAAGGCGATGGTGTTATGGTTGCAGGCGGATCTAAATTTCTCGAATTCCCGGAAAAGTACCTACCGTCCTTCCACATGTGAGACTTTTAATTCCCCCAACCACACACGGTTGGTTAGCTAGGCAAGAGCTTTTATTCCCAGTGCAGAGATAAGGATGCTCAAACATCAGCTAAGATTGGGTCATTATGGAGGATGTTTTTAATGGACCCCAACTCCTGAGTTCATTTGAGTTCACTTGAATGTATAAAAATATACACCTTGGTCCTTTTCTAGATGATTATATGAAACTAGGTAAATTTAACAGAAGCAAAAGATTATGGAAATGACAAGTTTTTATATTACTTTTTGACATCAGTAATATTTGTTATAAAAACAGTTGAAAACTACGTAAAAGTCAGAATCACACTAATCCCCCAAGAGTTTGTCGCAGCTAAAGGAAACACATTTCCCCCCAATTCTTGACATATATATAATATTCCTTTTATTTTGAAGTTAAGCTTCCCTTTCAGTTGTCTCTTCAAGTTGCTGCTCCACCCCTGCCCCACGTCCCTGTGTCCAGACTCCCCCCCACACACTCATCCACACACATTCACACACACTCACATACAGGACCCGGGGCATGTCACACCTCCTTTAAATAGTGCAACCCCAGTTGAGGACGCACAAGGGGGACGAAGAATCCAGCACTTCCCCCAGAGGAAGAACACTTGCGTTTGAATCTCAGCTTTTTCCACTCACCGTGTCAACATTCATTATTAAAACAATGCTTTGACTGAGACATCATCACCCGGTGATCTCAGTCCTATCCCACACCCTTCACTACCATAAGAGCCGACTAGTACAGACACAGAAATAACAGAAAATCAGGGGACCTAATGACTCTTTTCTTGCAAGCTGAAGTGAGCAACATGAAATTATAATTGGCCATACAAAATATGCTTACTCTTCATATTGTAAAAAAAAAAAAATGCCATCTAACTGAATTCATATGCATTGAAACAGAGAACATTCACCTTTCCTTTAAGGTTAGGCAGTCTTTGAATAAGGATAAATTATCTGCTCCTTGACATTCTGATAGCCCTTTGGGTTTAAATTGGACTGCCCCTGACCAGGTAAGAGAAGCAGTAAAAAAGGTGTTAATCTACCTTGAGCAATATCAGTGGCCATTGATCTTTCAAACAATGACAAAACTATCTGTCGCAGTGAGAAAATTTATTTTCTATATATTTGTGAGGAATAAAAATCCAACCTATCTGATATTTTCATTCAAAAGTATCATGAGCATATTTTAATTTCCCTAGCATAAAATATTTCAAAACTAATGTATAAATGCTAAATATATTCATTGAAATTCTAGCCAGTTATAGTTACTCTATATAAATAGCTTTCCTTCAAAAGGGGAAAACTCCCTCCAGTTGAAAGACTAGTTTTTCTGAAATGTCTCAAATTTTAATTTGGTTAATCCAATGCTACAGCTGTGATAAGATTACATGTTGATATCTGAGAAATTAATTTATATAAATTGAGTAAATTCTATTCTCTCTTCAAGACAATAGGAACAAACAAACAAATAATAAAAAATTCTTTTATTTAAAGGTGCATGCATGTGTTTATATAGAGGAAAAGGTGGTAGAAATAATTTAAAAATATGTAGTATTTACACTGAAACTTAGGATGTTTAAAACATTATGAAAACTTATAAATTAGGCAAGGACATATTAGCTCAAATAAAATAAAATACTAAAAACTAATTCTCATTAAGCATCTAGAACCATCAGGGATGGTTCTAAGTTGAACCATCGAATTGAACTGTGTTGTAAGCATAAAGTACACACTGGATTGGGAAAACACAAAGATGTAAAATATATCTATTTTTAATTTTTATTATGTGCAGAATAACATATATTGAATTAAAACAAATGTCAAAATAAATTTCACTTCTTTTTTTTTCTTATTTTTTAATTTTCCTATTTCTTTTTTTTTTCCTATTTTTAATGTGGTTCCTAGAAAATCTAAACTTCTGCATGTGGCTGTCATCACATTTCTGTGGGCCAGTGCTGTTGAAGGGCTTCACCTCACTATCTCAGTTAGCCCTCCTGACAATCCCATGTCTCCGTTGTTAGGAAGACTAAACTGAGGCACAAGGAGCTTTCATGGCCTGTCCAGTGTCTCTCATGTCCTTAGAGCTGGAGCCCAGCCGTCCAGCAGTAGGTCCTATTTTTGAAGTACTTTGAATTTTCCATACCCAGCACAGAGATACTTTTGATTGTACAGTTTTTTACTGCAGCACATTTCTTGCACTAGAATAACTGCAGTGTGCTTGATGGCTAAAATCAGCATCAGAGAAAACAGATCCTGCTCATGCTTTGCATTAAACATCTATGTGGTCTCAGGACGTTCCTAAACACAGTGGCCGAGCTCCACGTTGGCAGTAGCACTGTCATACATTTAATTCCCAATCTTTCCCAGATTCACCTCTTTCCAGGATGATTGGCAAGAGGACATCACTTCCCTTCAGAGCAACTCTCGTGTGGATGATGGGGTGGCCTGGCCTTCTGGGCCCAGCTGGACCTTCCCTGGGTGCTACAGGCACGGCCCAGACCTGTGGGGCTGGCGGCACAAATACTGCCTGGTAAGGTGCCCCCTGTCCCCCTACCCACAGAGAAGGCCCTGGAGGGAGGGACCTGCCCCACACACTCTGCTCCCTGGGGACACAGACGGGCGCCGTGAGCTCCAGAGCAGGGTGGGATGGCCGAGGCCATGCTGAGATGTGTTGCATCCCGACTCCTCAATCTACTCACTTCCTCACACTCGTTGCTCCCAAGTCCTCCCCAATAAACGTCCTGTGTGCAGTTTCAGGGTCTGTTTTCAGAGGAAACGGACCTAAGACACACCCATAGTCCTTTGTCAGCAGGTGTGAGCTATGGAGTCCTACGCAGTGTTGCACCTGGAGCCCTGTCCTCCCAGCACAGCCTGGCTCCTCAGGGTCAGCGTTCGGATCAGCCGTATCTATGGTCACTGTGTTGCACGGGGTCCAAATAAAAGCTGTGCTGTGCAGCTGCTTGGAGATGCTGTTGTCCCCTGCGGAGTCTCCCTTCATGGGTAAAGGGAGGAAGACAGGATTTACCTGCCCTCCTGGGGCACACCTCTCCCTGTGTGACAACACTTTCCCAGGAGACTGAGGGTCGGAACACCTGGCTTCTTTCTCCTCGGTCGGCCTCCTCCGAGAACCAGAATCACTGCTCAACCATGTGCTTCGAGCCAGTTCTCCACCATTAGAACCCAGGCCTCTCTGGTCCCTGTGGTCTTTCATATACTTTCAGCATCTTAGTTGGGGGCTCTGTCAGCTCAGTGTGGCCACAGACGAGTTAGTGCCTGTCACCTCCGCTTAGCATGTAAATCGCCATTTTCCTCCTGTGACAAATCGGGTACCGGTTTCCTCCCTGATTTTGTCAGGGTCAGCAGCGTGGCCTCCCAAGGGCCTGCCCCGGGGGCCCATGTCCGTCCCTGATTGCCATCGACAGCTCAGCCTTGAAACTTCCCCACCACCTGTCCCTTATCAGCAGGAAGTGATTTGGGTGAGTTATCTGATTTTTCCTGTTCCATTTTCAGAGTGCAGTTTAGACCCAGGGGGTATACCCAGCCACCCTGGCGTGTTTGTCAAGAAGAAGAAAAGGAAAGGCCTTTCCCCTCGGGGGTATTTTATTCAGTTTCCACGGCAGAGACTGGCTCTCTTCCTGCAGTTCCTGCTCTCACGAGGTGGCACGTTAGCGCTGAGAGTTTCTGCACTACTTCAAACTCACCGACGCCTCGTTTCAATCGCACCCTATCTCAGCTGGAGGCTACTGGGATCCTCACATACCCAGTGGTCCTTTTCCTAAACAAAACCAGAGGTCAGTGCTCCGAGTATCTGCCAATGAGGAGAAAATCAGAGGCCTCATTTCTGGTTGTTTTTAAGCCCGGGTCTGTGAAGTACTTGCAGATTCCACTAACTCTTCCGGGATCTTTAGGGTCCTGAATTTTTTTTTTTTTAAGTTTTCCTTTATCTCATGGGAAGCTGGTCCCCCGAGGAGTAGTTGGGGGTAGCTCTAGACATGGGAAGAAGATGGATACTGGAATACTTGGTGCAGCATAGATTGGGTTATTCCAGCAAAATCCACTCATTCTGGCATCTGGTCCTCGCTGTGATGAGTTTGAGCATCGTGGCTCACGTAGTTGCTGGCAGAGTATGCTGCCAGGATTTTGCTAACAACCTTCTCTGCCCTTTGACCTATGAAAGGTTCTGAAAGTCTCAGGGTCTGACTGGCCAAGGCCACTGCTGTCCAGCAGGGCAGCATCACCCTTCATCCTCGTCCGTAAAATAGGAACCATATAGTCTCGGGCCTTTTCTTGTCTCCTGTTGACCACATTCTGCCTGGGTCTATTCCTCCTTAAATGTCTCTCAAATTGTCAACTTTTCTTCATTTCCTCCATAGCTACCTTAGTTTGGGCTGTTCTTACGTCTAGCTTAGGCTATAGGTTTCCTTCCCCACCCCTAATCCATGGTCCTCTCCGGAACTTTCATCACCTGCAACCACAGCATCTATCCAAAACGCAATTTTGTTCATGACACACCTTCCCATCACT
Organism: Mirza zaza; assembly: GCA_008750895.1. Classification (NCBI taxonomy): domain Eukaryota; kingdom Metazoa; phylum Chordata; class Mammalia; order Primates; family Cheirogaleidae; genus Mirza; species Mirza zaza. Next base: position 6,126 of record VSMD01045850.1, read on the forward strand.
TACCGCCTTTCACAACCACCTACCTATTACTTTTAAAGAAGAAGAAATCCTGAACTTCTGGTGCCTGTTTGCCTTTGGCTACAGCTGGTATCACGGGTATCACTGGCCACGTGTGGTACATGGCATTGCTCTATCCCCACCTGCACTGCAGTGAGGCCAGTCCTCTTTGTACCCAGAGCGCCCCACGCTCACACCCACGTGGGGCCGTTCTTCCTCTGGACTTACCTTCCTGATACTCTTACCTGGTTATCGCCTGCTTGTCCTTCAGATTTTAGGCCAGGTGTACATCTAGGGAAACTTTCACTGACTTGGCACATCTCCTCCATGACTGTACAATTCCCTACAGCAGTCATGATTTGCCTTGAAAGCATTTATCCGAGTTCATGATCCTACACCCTTGAGAGTAACTACATGGTCAATGTCAGTTTCCTCTGGGCTGCATTCCTCCTGAGAGCAGGTTACCCATCTGGCCCAACAGATGGACACTTCTCTTTTACAGAGTTTATGTAAAGTCATGTACACTTGCTTTATAAACACTTTTGGCTGAATGAATGTGTGCAACTGCAGCAAAAACACCTCCTAAACAAACCATAGTAGTTTTCACGTGTCTCATTAGGGAGTATCTAGTCCAGTCTTTACTTATTCTACCCCAACAAAATACTGTAGACTGAGTGGCTTAAACAACAGAAATTTATTGCCCACACTTCCAGAAGCTGGTAAGTCCAAGATCCAGGTGCAGGTACTAATCCCATGTTACGGACTCAACTCTTGTGACTCCATCTAGACCTAGTTACCTCCCAAAAGCACCACCTCCAAATATCATCCTATTAGGGGTGAGGGTTAAGGCTTCTACATGTGCTTTTGGAGGGACAGGGTTCAGTCCACAGCAGCCCAGCGATGTGTCTCCTGACATCTGCTTTCCTGTGTAGCTCCATTAACTTCTTTCTTACTGTCTAAGTTTTCTATATTGTTATATAAATATTTAAGCAAAACATGATATTGGTAAAGAAGATGAGGTGTAATCAATCAGAGGATGAAAGAAACGAAGATGAACTTTGAAATCTGTACTTGAACTTGCTTACTTTTGCAGTTTTGCTTTTGAGTAGGAAAATTGGACTCAAATCTTAGGTCACAAAGTCATTAACTCAGTGATGTATCCGTACGTTCCCACTTTGTCCTTTATACGGCATCTCAAGTCCTCTGGTGAACATTCCCATTGTCCTCCCATACACTAATTCATGACCATGAATAATTAATTCATTCTCCTACATTAACCTCAATAGGGTCTTCACTCTTATAATCTCAGCCTCACCGCCTCTAACCCAAGACAGCACACTTTTCGTGGAATCCTAAACAGAAGATGTCACTTGCATAAGGCTGACAGATAACCTAGTGGCCGGCACACAGTAGGCCCTGAATAAATATTTAAATTAAATAATTATTTTCACCATGGCTCAGCAAACTGTTCCTAAACATTTCAGCTAGGAGTGGCTGGAGGACTTGCTTTTGGCCATGAGAAGGAGCAAAACTCTGCTGAGACCAGCACTGGGTCTTTTGCTTTCTTGGTATGAAGCAGAGATGAGGGGCAAAGCTTCCTGCCTTGAACACAGAAAAGGTGTCCGAAAGTGTCATGGCCGTGATGGGACCCAGAAGCAAATGACACATAGTGGAGACCAAGGGTACCCTGTCTGTGGCTGTCACACTGTGAAGCTGCTGAAGTGGTGGTGACCCCCTCTAGGCCTCTTGGGAGATGCTCTTAGGGACTGATGTATTCCTAACAGAGATAGTGCTTCATTCAGACACTAAAACGCTGCAAGAAAAAAAGCTGGCACAATTTAAAAACCTTATTAGTAACCTTGTTCACAAACATCATTAAAAAGAAATATGTAAAAAAAAAAATAAACACTCAAAAAATACTTTGACGTGACTGCTTAAAAAAAGATATTGTCATCAAGTATGAAAAGAGTATGGAAATGTTAATGGCAACAGTAGCAATCTATTTTTAATGTCTATGTTACATCTAAAATGATTTATGGTTTATTAGCGAAGCAAGGCTAAGTTTATAATGAAGATAATGCACGTATTAATCATTAATTATTAGCAGTAATCAATTCCTTATAAAAACTCTACTTTCTTAATCGAGCATGTCCATCTTGATTCTTGTAAAATCCCTCACTTTTTTTTCTTTTTAAGCAGAAATTTAAAGAAATAGTTAATCCTAGAGATGCAACCATGATGGCTCTGTTATGTTCTGAAGTGTGATCAAGGTAGCATGACCACAAAATTACCAGATGTCTGCGATTCATTTGAAGTTTTTTATTAGGGAGATTGTAGTTGGTGACCTCTATAACTGCAATACTTGAGCCCTTCATCAAAGCAACTTTCAAAACTATGATGAAAAACTGGAAATCAAAGTCAGAATGATACGTATGACACTGAGTTTTATGCCACAATTCCAAACAGGAAGCAAACAATTAAAATGGTGAGTGATGATAGTTGTTATGGTGTTTTTGGCTTAGGGGCAAACATAAGTTTCAAAATGTCTGCACTGCAGATTTGTTATATTCCAGTTTCCCTAATGCTGGCATTATAGTTTATGGAAGAAATTATAAACTCATAGAAGTGAAATACAGAGGGAGATTTCCAGTGTTAACCCAAACCATTTAGATGGTTGAATATATTGATAGCTAAGCTGGAAAGGGAAGAAAGAATTTCTGCTTCTTGGAGAACTATGGTCAGTGGTAATAACTCAAGTCCAAATGCTTTACGAGTGCATCATGGGGGTAAGCCAACCTTGATGAGATAGAGAATCCTGGCCTTCAAGGGTCTGGGAATGAATTGCAACCATGGCCATTACTTTTTGATAGTTAACTCCTCTGAACCTCTTTGCTCTTGGAGGCAGCAAAGCTCAGTGGATGAGAATTTAACCTTCAGAGTCAGATATTCCTGCTCTTCACTTAGGAGCTCGTCTCAGCAGCTACTTCATTGAATGTGTCTAATCTTCCAGCTCCTGTGTTAAAGGGGGTAGTAAGATCTGCCACAGTGTGGCCATGATGGGGGATCCTGGAAATGACCTGGAATACTGACCACAGTCAGCAAGCACAAGGAGCCCATCAGAGTGGCTGAAATGTAAAGAGATTGCAAGTGGAGCATGATTCTGTTTAAAACGAAGGTCATCAGCATTTACAGTACACTAACATTAGCTGTCTAGGCTTGTTTTTATTGCATGCATAAAGACACTACGGCATGCACTAAGATTTCCAGAATACCTTTCAGATCTCAAGGTGCATCATCTGTGAACAGGGAGAACAAAGAGGTATGGATACATCACTAGGATCATTTCTGAGGGACAAGAGCAGAGACATTGTTAGGTGAGGTGAGATTTGGTGGACAGAATTTCCATAGCCCAGTAGGCCAGGAAGAATGAAAACTGAAGGCAATGGTGTGCACAAAGAACTGTGGGTAGGAAGGACCGGTCTAGACAAGGTAAGTTGTTTGTGACAGAGAGTGTGGGAGAGAACGGAGCATAAAAACAGAAAATTTAAGCTGAGACAAGAGTGTCAATGCTCAGGACCTTGCTATTGAACATTCACATTATGTGGTGTTTTCTTGTTTTAAGCAGAAAATAATTAGGGGCAAATATCACTTTAGCTCCAGTGTGTCTCAGAGTGTGTCTCACACACTCCTGAATCAGGCACATCTGGTTGAAAACTTAGCTCTACTTCATATTAACTGTGATTTTGGACATTACAATCTTCAATTACCTCATTTACAAAAAGAGGAGTAAACTTGCCACAAAGAATTATGACGAGGATTAAATGAATTAGTAAGTGTAAAGCATCTAGCAGAATGCAGTGACATGTGGTATGTGTTCAGTGAACATTAATTCCAATTTATTTCATTTAGCAAGGTTATACATCATTCAATTGCAAAGTAAATCTAATATTTGGATTAGGATAAGAACAAAATCTTTTCAAACAATGAATTAAAGATGTTTACTTAGGTTTAAGATATCATGTATCTATCAGTATAAGTTCTAGAAAACATTTAATGGAATAATTGCATGTTAAAGAAAGGTATTCCTTACTGCATTTCTGTCTGATTGAATTAATTAGTACTGAGTACTAATTAATTGAGTACTGGTGTTCAACATAGACTGCAATACTTTGAAAATATCACTTTGACACTCAACTTTGCTTTTGTTGATGCAAAGGTTGAGTGTTATGGGACTGGAGAACCATTGACTATTTAATGACCTTCTTGAAAAGTCACCAATACAATATCTTCTGAAGTGAAAAAGTATATATATTTTGAGTTTCCAAATAGGTTTCTATTAAAGGATGTCTTAGTTCATTCAGGCTGCTACAACGAATATCACAGACTGGGCAGCTTAAACAACAAAAACATTTCTCACAATTCTGCAGCCTGAATTAGATGAAAGTTCTAACACACCCAGTGTCTAGTGAGGGATCTCTTCCTGGTTTACGATGACCATGTTTTTAGTGTGTTTTCATATGGTGCAGGGAGTTCAGGGAGAGGAAGCAAGGTCTCTCCTTTCTCTTCTTATAAGGACACAAATCCCATTTGTGAGGGCTCCACTCTCAGGATCTAATCACCTCTCAAAGGCCCCACCTCCCATCCCCTTTGGGTTTAGGGTTTCAACATATGAATTTCGGAGGGACACCACCCTTCCATCCATAATCAGGGGTTATCCTTATGCTTATTAGTTTGATGGTGATACAACATTGTTTTAATTTTAGACAAGCAGATGATTAGCTTCAATCATTCAAGATAAATAAATGATGTAAGAAAACAGCCTATTATACTAAATTCTTATAAATTTATCTAAGTAACAAATTTAGTTAGGTAACAGTTACTAGTTAGTAAAATATTTTTCAAATGAGGGACCTGTTTTTAGTGGGGCCAACATTTAAGTTAAATCTGAAAAATCTAAAATAACGAAAAAAGACAATGAACCATGCTTTTTAAAAATTACTATAAAGAACTTAAGTGGCAAATAGAGATCCCCAAACTAATGAGTAGAACTGTGTGCTTGTGCTATAGAGAAGGAGGTAAAAAAGAAAAATATGAAGAGTGTCTAATGTCAATTATGTTTTTGAAAAATGAAATCCATTTCAAAAAGAGCAATTTGGCATCATATATGTTTACTGTAGTTAGCATCCATCAAAAATAAAGTAAAAACAAAGACAGCAAATACATCACTCCAATAGGCAAAGGTCAGCGCAGCTCCACAAAGCACAGTTTACTGGCAGTTCAAGCTTGAGATTTTATGTCCCTTCAAGTCAACCTTGCTTGACTCATTGTTACAGAGTAAGAGTCGTCTGAGTGATTATTTTTGAAGTAACAGGAGCAGCGGGACCAAAGCTGCCCTCAATAAATAATGCAGTGAGTCTAAGTGTTACTTCTGTAAACCTCTGAAGGAAGGTCTAAAAAAATGAACTTAAATGCTTAGGCCAAAGGTTATAATCTCTGCTTGGATGTGTCAACTTAGCAGAAAAGTTAAATGGTGGCACTCTGTCTCTCGAGAGACAGACAGAGGGAGGCAGAGGTGGAGAAGAGGGTTGAGAGAGCAACAGGCTAAGGTAGCAACACACAGACAGACTTGCTCTCTTGCATCTCTGCCTTTGCCACAAGGGGAATGTTGAGACTGGCTTGCTGATTCCAGAGGGAGGATGAGAGGTGCTTGGGACAGGGCTGAAACATCCACTGGAGCCCAGCCGTGTTCAGTGGATTCACTACTGAGACCAGGTGCACCGCAGAGCCCTGTTAGGATCAGCAGAGCCTCCCTGCCAAGCGCAGGGCGTCTTCTGAACCTTAGCGAAGGCCGAGATCTGTGACAATACGTGATTGTTTTAAGCAGTGGAATTTATGGAAGGTTTGTTAAATGGCATGTTATGGCAATAGCTAACTGGCCTATAGGTAAATGTCCAATACCATGAGATTAATTAGAAATGTGGGTGCATCTATAAGTAGCATAATATAAATTAAATGCATCATTTAATATAAAATTGAAATATTTAATAACATCTGAGGAATGAACATTATATATTATATATTTTGACATCCACTATAATATAAGATTTTCACAATAACCAGGTAATTTGATTTTAATTTTCTAAAAATAATGCATATAAATATAAAGACACATAAATAGTAAAAAATATTAAATAAATATATTCAACACAGATAAAAATCATTCAAAATAGAGCTTGAATAAGGCTCTTGGATCAATAACATTTCATCACTTTTTTTTTAAAATGTATTGCCTACAAATTAAAAGCACAAAAATTTAAATTTTTGAATTTTGTATTAAATACTTTTTTCCTATCATGATGCTCACAGGGAATCCTTGAACATAATTTATTAAAACTTCTATTTCTGAAGATATTCACTAATGTATTTAGATAGTATGGCTGAATTCTGCATTTGTTGATATATTGAATAATTTCTTTCTAATTCAGAAGCTTAATTATTAAAATATGCACTGTAGTTGATATATTTTCTGGGTAAAATATATCATAATGATCCAGCTAGATTGTCCAATATACTTTCTAGTTCTAAAAGTCTAAAAATCTATTCAACTATTTCAGACACCTTTGTTTTTTTTAGATTGACCATGAAAAATGAGCTCCATTCTTCCGTGGAGAAGGCATTCATCCACTTTGTGCTAGGAGTCAGAGAAGGACAGAGAAGAAAGTTTTCAGACACTAAGTAAGATCTAATAAACACGTATTTTTTATTCTCCTGCACTATCAATTTTGATAATCTGATGATAAAGCATGTAATAAAAACACCATCCATTTCCAAATAATGGCTGAGAAAGAACCTATTTTAAGACAAAATTGTCATCTATTAAAAAAAAAAGAAAAAAAAAACTTGTGTAACAGGCTCAAAAGAAACATTATTAAATAACCTAATCAAGCAGTTATCATTGAAATGATTACTGGCATCTGCATTTTTTAAGATCCTTGATTATTTATTAAAATTAAAAGGTAGCTTAACCTAGAGGCAATATTTTTACAAACCTACCAATAAATGACATGATTCTTCATTCATACCCTCTTGGAGTCTAAATGCCAGCTTCAGAGTGTCTTTGGAGATTTCTGGGATTTCTTCAAACTTTTCGGATTGCGAAATTCATCAGAAATTCATTAGAAATCATGATGTGATCATCTGTTTGCCATGTACAAATAAAGGTGCCAGAAGTATTTATGGAAAGACACACAAAAAAATTAAAGCAACTGAGGACTTTTATTCCCAGCCAAGATGGAATAACAGGAACTAGATTAATGCTTCTTCCTGAAACAATTAAAAAACAAACAAAATATTAGAAGCAATGGTTTTGAAGACATTGGACAGCAGGCCTAAGAGTGGAGAAATCTCAGAGGAATAAAAAACCAATGAGGCAAACTCCAGATTTCCGCAGCTCGCTGCCTGGAGATGTTTCCAGACAGAGCTTAGAGACGGGAAGCCAGGAGGATGCAGCACATGACCTGGTCGGGCAGACAAAAATCTAGAGTGGCCACAGCAGCTAAACCACACCAGGCACTGGCGAGGACAGCTGACAGAGAGACAGCTCTGGGGATTGGCAGAAGGTCCCTCTTAGATCTTCAGCCAAGTCCTAACCAGTGCATATATATGAGGAAACTACCCTCTTTTGGGGCAAGAACCACTTATAAGGATTAGAAAAACAACCCTGAAACTCACACAGAGCCAGAAATAATTCCTGTTTCCAAAACCCAAAGTGGAAAAATCTCATAATTTATAGGGCATCGGTAGAACAGTCATACGGCTTTTACCTCAAGTAGCAGGAAAAAGCCCTGGAATAAATGATGTCTCGACCCACCTAACAAAGATTAAAAATAAGAAACCAAAAGATTGAACTATTACCAAATAACGAACCGGCATCTCAGAACAGAGCTCAAGAGTATTTACTGGAATGTGAAAATTAATCATGAACCCAAAAGATAAAATTTGAAATGGTTTTTATTCAATACAAAATTATAAGCATGCAAAGAAGCAGTAAAATATAATTCATAATGAGGAGAGAGGAGTCGATAGATAGAAACTAACATGGAAATGGCATACAGAAAATGAATAGACGAGCACCTGGAAAATTATCACTGTCTTTCACATAGTCAAAAAGCGAAAGAAAAGTGTGAGCATGTTATATGGAGTCACAGACACTATTTTAGAAGACGCCAGTTGAACTTCTTGAGATGAGAACCACAATGTCTGGAATGAAAATCTGGACCTCCACAAAGGAATTACAAACATTAGAAGTAGTAACTGAGTACATAACTATGAAAGACTTTTTTCTTGAAATTTAATTCTTTTGAAAAGATGATTGTCTAAAATACAAATAATGTAGCATGAGATATATTATATGTGGAAGTAAAATGTATGATAATTGTACAGAGTTGAAGAGGGGAGAAATGGAAGCATATAGTTGTAAGGTTCTTACTTAATATATGGAAATTGGGATAATATCATTTAAATTTAGATTATTCCAAATTAAATATATATGCTTAACCCCTTAAGCCACCACTAAAACATACACACACACACCTCTCCCCAAAGAAATGTAGCTAATAATATACAATTAAATAATTAAGTTATTGAATTACTGCAAAAGTAGGCAAAAAAAAAAAGAGAGAGAGAAAGGAAGATAAAGAAGAGGTGCATCAACTATGAAGAAAAACAGCAGTGTGGTATTAATGGATTTAAATCCAATCCAATCAATAATCATGTTAATATAAATCATCTAAACAGACCAATTAAAAGGCAAGAATTGCCAAGCATGGTGGCATGTGCCTATACTCCCAGATACTCAAGAGGTTGAGGCAGGAGGATCCCTTGAGCCCAAGAGTTTGAGGCTATAGTGCATATGACTGTGCTTGTGCATAGCCACTGCACTCTAGCCCTGGCAACATATAGAGACCCCATCTGGAAAGAAAGAAAGAAAGAAAGAAAGAAAGGAAGGAAGGAAGGAAGGAAGGAAGGAAGGAAGGAAGGAAGGAAGGAAGGAAGGAAGGAAGGAAGGAAGGAAGGAAGGAAGGAAGGAAGGAAGGAAAAGAAAGGAAGAAAAGAAAGGAAGGAATTATAAGATTGGCTGAAAAATAAACATGCAACTATAGAATGCCCACAAGACACCCTTTTAAAATATAAAGGCACAAGTACACTAAAAGTAAATAGAAGAAAAAATTATACCAAATTACTATGGATTAAAAGATAGCATAAATGGCTGTAACCTCAAGCAAAGTAGATTTCCAAGCAAAGAATAGTTTCAGGGATCAAGAAACTCATTTCCTAATAAAGAATGTTTCAGGTTATCATCATTTTTGCTGCATTTACTCAACAAAGTTTTCTATAAGTTTCATAAAGATTGAAGTTCTCTTCACCACTCCAGAAGCTCCCTAAATAACAGCAGTGGGTACCTATCTGTGTTCTTTCGTGTTCATCGTACATCGTATATCCTGTCTTCTTCAGGTCGTAGGACTTCAATTTCACTCTGGCAAACGTCCTGGCTTCCTTTCTGTGTGATCCTGTAGACTGAGAATCAATGTATTAACATATAGCCAATGACAATTGGCTTTTCCAAGGAATCTGAAATCCTTGAGGGGGCAGGAAGAGTGAAGAATTGGCTGACCCCTATTTGGTGTCCGCAAAAGCTGCTCATTAACTCTGGCTGGCCTACTTTGGATTCTTCTAGGCCACTCTGTTGTGTCTTCAATCTTATGAGCTGACATCTGTCTGCCTCTCAGCCCTTAACTACAGTGCTTTCTCAGCTTCTCATCAAATTCCAGCCATCTCAGTCTCCTTTGTCTTCTTTGAATTTTCCTCCAAGCTCCTTCTCCTCAAGACCCCTAGTAAAACTACTATTCAGTTTACTGTACCTCTGTGAAAAACGGACTCTTGTTTGAAGCAGTTGGTATGAACCAATTACTTAAAGATATTATACAACACCATGTCATTCAGGTTACTAATGAGAAGAAAATCTTCTAAGCATGCTTACTGTGGTGTTTTGTTTCATTTTTATTTTGCCTATGCAAAAGTAAAAGTCACTATCTATCATCTTATTTCTTTTAAATAAGTAAGTTTTAAAAAGCATGGCTACTTTTATATCTAGGAGTTATCTTCACTACTGTTAATGTCAAAGATTAAATAAGTGTTGTAATAAAAGAAAATCACTCAATAAAAAATATTCATTAAGCACCTAATTTGCGTTTCATTTTCTTTTCCTCCCTAGAGATGTATCAATTAATAAGATTGTCAAATATATATATGATTGTGGGTGTTAAATTGGGCCACACACAGTTCCTATATAGAAACATTTAAAGACATTAAGAAAAATTTGAAAAATACAGGTTACAAACCACTTAAAATCAACAATGATTTAAACAAATTGCGATTTATCCTTGAACATGAATGCTAGGTATTCTAGAAAAGCATTTATATTATAAAAGAAAATTTGTCACATGAAATTGGAACTTTCACTAAAAATAAACCAGAACAAAATTTTGTTCTTTTTCTTACTCTATTATATAAGAAAATGTCTTCTACATATTTTATATATTATCCTTCAAGAAAGAACAAGATTTTGCCTCTATTGCATAAACCATGTTTTCTTTTATTTTCTGTTTTGTTATCATACAATTTACTTTTATTTCAAAACCTTTTTCTCATATGAAATATCTCATATGTCTGGAGTTGTCTAGTTATTTCAGTGTTTTTCTCCCTATTTCTTTTAGAATCCTACTGATTATTTTACCAATTTTCTTTGTTTTCTTTTTTGTTTGTTTGTTTATTCTTGGCCACCTACTGCTTTGATCTACTTCTTTTTCATCTTTCACATAATCTTTCCTTTTTTCCACATTAGTCCTAAAAACTGACTTATTTATTTTAGATTATTTAAATACACTTCCCACTGATGTGCAATCAAAGTAGTAAGCAAAGAAGAAAAGACAAAGATGAGCAAAAAATCCAATCTGGACTTGTTACAATGACACAGACACTCATGTACTTTGTTCAGAAACAGTCCTCCCAAGAAAAATAATTTCTTCCTATGTACTGATTTAATTATAATCATTTATATTAGTGAAAACATCCCAGCAAAGCATTTCTAGACCTATTACATAATTTAAAGGTAGATCCAGGGGCCTAAAATAATAGACCATGAATCCAGTTTGAATATTACTTTTCACAAAACAATAGAACTACATTTTATCCTCTGCATTTGAAAGCCTTCTCATTTTTAGCCCTGTGATCACCAGCTGCAGCAGCAGTAATGATCTGGAGATATTTGCACAGACACGTACTTGCAATCCGTTAGAAGAGGTGTACAAATGGACAGACAGCACACAAACACATTTTGATGAACATGCGCAGGGCACTAGGAGTGCAGGTGGGGGTCAGAGGAGATTTCTTAAAGGCACCGAGTCTTGACTTTGGAGTTAGCTGGAGAAGGGCAGGAAATATATTCTAAGCAGAGCAGACATTACATGGGAGGGGCTGGGAGCATGATGCTATGTAGATTCTAGGGGTTGTGATTAGTCCAGTGGAGCTGGAGGATAGGTTTTGCATCTAGGAGGGGCAATAATGCAAGGAGTCCAGTTGTGAACAACCCCGGGAGCCATGCAAAGAGAATGGGATTTTTCCTGAAGAAGAAGCAGAGGAGCCATTGAGTGATTTCATAAGTAGAAAAGTCATTCTCTAAAAAGGTAAGGAAGACAAGGGACTAGTTATCCAGTTATCCCATGCCTTAAATGCAAATTTAAGTGTGCTTTAAAATACCGAGACCATGAAATGGCTTTGAAATATAAATTTTCTCACAAGGTGCTATGGAGTTGAATAGAATTATTTCTTATTACAATTCCGAAAGAAAAGGCTTTACTGTATGTCCTGAAATACGAAATGTAGTTCCTGATCTTACTGCCTAAAAAACATTGCAGTTGGCTAAGTGTATAAAATCTTGATTATTAGTTCTTGGAAAATTTCTCTCTAGGGCACCCTTCTGGGGTTGTAAATATCTACATCTTGAGTACTGCGACATTGAACAAAGTGATTTTACACTTCTGAAATCAATAAGACATCAATGCTTAAAATTGACTTAAAGAACTTCAAAGATTTTAGAAGATAACCACTACGAAAACCTTTTGTTGGTAGTATTGTCAGTCCTCACATTTCAAGGTGACCTATTTAGGAAACATGGTACTAGGTAATAGATAAAATTATTAAAACTGGTGACCTCTATTATTAACATTATTCGTTTTATGAACTCCAGACTCAAATATCGCTCATAAATACCTCCATATGTTTCTCTTGCGGATATTACAAAGCGCAACATTTCCAATTCTGAACCTATTGACATACTCTTTAAAACTTATTCTGAGGCATCAAGATTCCAAGAGACAATTTTCAATTACAGCATCTGCTTTTTTTATGGCAATAAATAATTTATTCGGGGAAATAGCATGCATAGACATAAAGGCTGTTAAGCATAACGAGATTAAACTGCAGTACAAGAAAACGGCGGAAAACTGTGTTTCCAGAGGTGTGGTGTGCACATCACCAGTGGCCTGTGGGAAGGTGTCACTCGGATCAGAGCCCAGCATTTCAATTTATTAACATTTCACTGGCTCTCCTTTTGCGGCAAGTGTACACCACCTCTGGGAAGGGCAGGTCAGAAACACTCCAGTTAGATGGGTTTGTATGTTCCTGACTCCTTCATTCTCTGCCCCAACAGCATGAAACATGGGCATGAACTCTCTGTGGGTTTGGAATCCAAGTGACTTCCCCTGATGGTCTCTGTTCTAATCTACGTGCTCGATACCTGTCCCAGGCACTTCTTGGTCTTTGACTTCCAGGAGCTCTGCAGCCTTGGTCCCCGATCCAGGTACCCACACTGGTCTTTCATACGCAGCCATGTTGTCAGATTTCAGAATACACCCCAGACCTCAAAAACCGGCAGTATATGGACTCCCGCTGCATATACGACAAAGATGAATTATTAGTTTGGTTGCTTATGTCAACTGATTTGGAACCAATGTTCCAGCATTGACTTGTCTTCCAGAATGACATCAGTTGTCCTCTAATTCTGCCCCACTGGACTCCACCTACTCGTCTCTCTGAATGTATCCTCATCTGATATATCTGATACCACCCAGCCTTTGTCCACCCCATTTGTTCCCTCATCTTCAAACGCCGTTGTCTCCCTCTGTCTATGGAGATCCGAGTTAACCACCCCAACCTCGTTCGGCTGTCATCTCCCGTGAATGTTTCCACAATCTGCCCTTGCTCTCCTAGGCTTAATCACATTAATTAATAATTGAATCATTAATTCCCCCAGCATGGTGCTTATGACTTGATGAGAGTATTTTCCTCTGTCTTCACGTGGAGGAAGGGCAAAACTGGGGAAAATCGTTCTTTTAAAAGAAAGCCATGGACACGTGTAGCTGTCTAACAGTGAAACTAAAGCAAACTTTATCCTTTTAGGGGACATTGTTCCCACTGACTCTCCCCTCGGTATGTGCCTCCCCTCACTAGTGGGAGGAGAGAGTCTCCTTGTGCAAACTTCATAGCAATCTGACTTTCCTACAGGGCTTTGACCTAATTTTCTTCTGGCTTATTTACAGCTTGCTCTGGCGCTGACATATGCCATGGTTGGGCATATAACAGGTAATGTGGTCTCCCCCTGGGGCTCAGCAATTGGACGGAATTTGAGTTCAATTTTCTACTAGTTCCCATCTAGAGGTACGCAGATCCTGCCCTGTTTTCAACTAGCACAGAATAATTGACACCCAAAGACTAGTCCAGTCAGGATCATGCTAAAAAACAAAAATTAGAATAAACAATGACATGGAATATATTCACTGTGGAGGTATGAAATATTAGACTAGATCATTTTATCATCTCATGTAATGGAAATGTGAGTCGTGTTATATAATTGTTCACTGCTAGATAAAAACAAAATAGAGAAAAAATTCTACTTACACAACTAACAGTCTATTAAAGACTTGCATGAATTTTTCCTAATATGGCACAGTTTCAAGGCAAAGGAGAGGGGGGAAAAAAAACACATGCGGTGTTGAAATGGAAGGTCGAATTCCTAAGTTATCATTGAAAAGATAAACCACGCTGGCCAGGGGAGGCCTATCCCCTTCGCCCCATATATGTAAGGGGTTATTGCAGTGCGGCTTCGTCAAGGGAACTTAGCAATGAGATAAAATAACAGCTGTATATTTTGTAGAGAAGTTTGCTTGGGAAGGCAGTTGCCATGGCAATGCCCGGCAATGGCAATTGGATTTTGTGTTGTGTGAAACCGATGAGTTTACTTTGTCTAGATTATTTTCCGCAGGCTGGCAACTTCTGGCGGTGGTGGTGGGGGGAGGGGGAATGAAAAAGAACTAGTCTTTTCCAGACATTTGCATATTAAAACAAGCCACTTCATTTCAGCATAGAGGCGGAGAAGACTTTACGGATAAACCTCTTCACCAGTGAATCACATACTCATATCTAAAAGGGCGCATTGTGCGAACTGACTGCATCTCGCAGGAGCTCCGGCTGCCTGGGCTCCGGCACGGGAGCTCTGCTTAGGCAAATGAGTCACGTTCCATTATGAGATGAGTCCTCAGAAATTTGCTTAAAATGGTTTCAGCTGGGAGATGTAAAAAAAAAACCTTCTGAATGAGCAAAAGCGACATGAATTATACTTCAGAAGGAAGTCTCTCAATGGAAAATCTGGTAAACAGGCTGGAGGGGAGAGAAAAAGAGGGGAAACAGATGCTGACTGATAAGATTTTGCTTATTTTAACAGGGAGACACCAGCGTGGTGAGTGTGCCGGGTTGGAAGGAAGACTCTGCCAAGCTGTTTTCTCTCCGCAGGTGGCTGGGCTTCAGTGAGTCGAATATCTCGATCAAAAGATGAAATGCATTTCACCTCCGAGACTGAAAATAAGGTTTCATTCAGCTCTAGGAATTCAAGATAGCCCAGCAGTCACGCACGCCTACGGAATATGAATTGGCCACGTGGCCTGAGAACATCTGTGCTCCAATGTCGACGCTGCATGTCACCAAGCAGTGGACAAAAGGCAGGCTCTCCAGCCTACCACCCCTCAGGCTTCCACGCCAACTCTTAGTAAGAAAATCTTCTATTCCGCAGATGCTTTAAGAAAGTTAGGTTGAATCTGACATATGCAGGGATTGTTGATCACGTCTCCCAAAGAAGATCCAAAATCTTTTGGTCAAAGAAAAAAACTCAGAAAGTTATGGAAAAAGAGGAAAGGATCAGATTTTTTTTTTTTAAGTCACTGCGAGAATTAAGAAATTTTAGACTACTAATTTTAATTATTTTAGCAAAATCTACATGTCAAGGATGTGTCTTTTTTCAAAATCAGAAAGGTCCGAATCTTGCTTTTTTTTCTCTTTGTAGCTGGAAGAGCGGTCCAAGCGCTTATCTCCCTTTTATCTTCCACTGTTCCCAGACGCAGTCAGTGATTTGGGAGAAGCTCCCTGTATTCATGTGGTAGAAACTGACTCCTTATGTTTTCCAGGGCATGCTTTGATGATTTAAGGTCACATTATAGGAAGCTGCGTCTGATTTTGACCGGCGGTTTTAGCGTGATTGTACACAGATTTCAGCCCATCTCTTTCAATGAGCTGGCCAAGGAAATGCTAATCGAAATTTGAAAATAATTACAGTAGTAAACATTTATTTAACATGCATTATGTTTAATGCTGTGATTTCTAGTATTTATTTCACTGTACCTTCATTATAACACGACGACGACGAGGTCAGTAATATTACTATCCCCACTTCAGAGATGAGGAAACTGAGGTATAGAGAGACGATATAACCTGCTCAGGTTCTCAACGTGGATTCATTTTGGAGCTGGAATTTGAGCCAAGGCATTGTCCTGCAGTCCCTGTGCTCCCAAACCCGTCTCTACACCTCACCTGGTTGTGATGGATGCTCTGGACCAGTCCCTTCCCCAATAATCATCTCCTCCTGGGCTCTGAAAATAGAAAGCCATAGTGTGGAGCCAGAAAGTTCTGGAGAACACTGCAGCTCACTAGCAAATCCCATTTGTCCATATAGTTTGTGTTGTTCAATTTTGTGATTGAATCTACTCAGCTATTCCAATGCCTTGAAAGGCATACTCAAGACAGTGACTACTGTAGTCAACTAGTGTTTAAAATTGTTCCCATTTGAGGTCCTCACAGTATTTGAAACAAATATTTGAGAACGGGATATAGGGCCTGTAAGTATATAGTGATAGAAATTAAAGTTTAGCCAGAGTCCCCTTAGTTTCAAAACATTTATCTATGGATACAGTAGGAAGCTATTATTTGTTTTCATTTTGGGGACATACTAAGAAAAAAATGTCCACTTTGGGATAGAAATTACATAAGCTATACCATAAATTTATATGCTCATGCTTGGGAAGCACAGTTTTGTTGGGAACTCAGCAATAGAAACACCTTCCATAGAAAACCTCCAAAAAGAAGCTCTTGCTTTGAAGACACAGTTCAAAAATGCCTGGAAGAGGGTCAGGAGGATCAGAGAGATGACGCTATGATTCCGTGAGTTGAGATATTTTAATATCTAATAGTCTTATATTCTGACACAATTTCCTCTTATTTAACAACTTCTTAATCAAATTGGAAAATAATTTGACACTTTCAGAATGTGCTTCTTAATGCTGCATTAAAGTAAAAAATACTTTAACAAATTCTAATATAATAAAATATTTGCTCCAATTGAAAAATAAAAAAAGGGAAAAGGTATACATGATAATACATATAGAATGCTGACTTTAGCAAAAATAGCCAGCATTATATGCGTTATTTTAAGGACAAGCTCTCTCCTCTCATTTATTTTACCTTGGAATTACTCACCATATCTCCTCACTTCACTGAGTATAAAGAAAAAAGAAAAGAAATTAGCAGATTCAGTAGGATTTCAGAGCCCATGAGGACAAAGTAAACAGGTGCTAATGCTGAAAGCTGTATCCATCTGCAATTGCTTGTATGTCCAGGAGATGCATTTAACTCCTCTGCTTGGAAATCCCTTTGACTGAAATATATTAGCACAAAAGCTGCACCCTGCTTAGGTGCTATTTGATTAGACTCATTACATGTTATGCCAAAGGTCTAGAAGAAATCCTCTTTCTAACACGGTGAATAAGAGCTGTTTCTACAAACATTCTAAATCTATTTTCTTGTTGAAAGCATGATGTGCCCTTCAAAAACACTGCTCACAATGGAGCAAGTCATCCTTGTACAAAGCTCTTTAGGAAAAATGCCAGACTTCCTTCATGAGGGGGCTGCTGAAGTCTGGGATGAATTACAGAAGATGTTATGAGGACACACGCTGAGATTTTAGGAAACCCAGATCTCTAGCTCTGCTTGCCAAATTCAGACCTGTTCTGACATTATTTCTTTCCTCTATATGACTGTCTTTCTTCCCTATCCCACACTCTACTGTATACATATACGTGCACACAAAAAAACATCCCTTAGGATGTCTTTATACATGTGTGTGTATGTATACACACTACATACACACCTGTGTATATACACTACATATACATGTACATGTATATATACACTCTGCATATACTATATATACATGTATGCATATATACACTGTATATATACATATACACTATATATACATATACACTATATATACATATACACACTATATATACATATAGATGTATATATGCACTATACATGCACATGTATTGATATATATGTATAGTCTCCATAAACACAAAAGTTTCATCAATATGTTGCTTTCTGTTGGGATGAAGGAGAAAGACAGATTTGACTGGTTCTTACGGTGTGAACGTCTGGGGTACTGAACCTGATATTGTTTCTTAATGGATTTAATACTTTAAAGTATTAAAGTGTACTTTAATACACATTAAAGTTAACTTTAGCTTAGAAGAAATGTTAAATCGCAGGTATCCTGTTCCTATAAGTGCTCAACTTTCAACACGAATTAAGATTTGGATATGTTATTAAATGTTTTAATTAAGCAGGCATGTTTTCATTATTATTAATGTTGTTTTCTGTTATCGTTTTATAGTGAACAATTATTGGGTTACTCTCCTACTTCCGTACCCCAGGGGCTTACTGACCCTTCCGCAAATCTACATCATCAAACAGGTGACCGGCTGTGGTCCTTTATTGTGTCTGCAACCAACTGAAGCAGCAGGCTCACTTGTTTAGCCTAATCACAGCGCATGCCCAAGGACTTCAGAATTGGGACTAAAAGACGGATCCAATTTCTCCATCGTAGGCTGGATCCTTACCATGTTTGAAGCTCTGGGTGGCCTTGACTTCTGCCATGTGGGCCAGTGACAGAAGCCAGTTGCAAAGAGAGAAGAAGGCGGCAGGCACACTGAGGACGTCTACTGCCGAGACTTTCATTCCAGATGGGCCTTGAAATAACTCAGAGCATCTGTGGTTCATGTTTCCTTTTCTCTTCTTTGAGTGTTTCATTCTCTAAAAAAAAAAAAAAAAAAAAATACAAAAGTAAAAAGTTTTAAAGCAACTTGTAGTAAAAGGTAAAAATCTGTGACAAAGAATTACCATAGAATCATGAGTGCAGGCAATCATTAGAATCATAAGTATTAATAAATAGTGCCATGTTGAACTCATCCTCAAAAAAAAAATCCATGAAAGTCATAATAAAAACAATAATGTTTGAAAAAGCAAATTTATAAGAAACTCTAAAGTCTGAATAACTTCAAAGTAACTCAAAATTTTTACTTAAATACACTCACATGAAAGGCAAAGAAGCTGTAAGAGGCTCAAGGGATGTATGCAAAAATGATTCTATTTACTCGAAACAGTAATAGCTTTAGAAAATTGGCTAGCACATTTCTGGTAAACTAAGGAACATCTTTACCAAATAATTTTTTCCTGTCTAACAGTGACCATGAATTAGCACTTGATGGTAGGTAGGCAAGTGTGTGTTTGTCTCGAAATGTTTTATCATGCATATCCCCGAGCTATTGAAAATTGCTCACTTATGATAATCTGACTCACCTGCTTAAGTCACCATATTTTCTTCCCACTATCCGTGGCACATTGTAGCATGCCTCTGAGGATCAGGAGAGTTTTAAGTGTATTAATTCTTTTTTATGTCTATCTCAAGGTTCGCCTGAGCTTTGCACGTTAAAGCTTTCACACAAGAAGATATTCTTAAGAAATAAGAATTATGCAACTATTATATCAAGATTGTCATTAAGTAACTTCCAATGGACTAACCCATCTTTTTATCATTATTCAATATATAGCAAATACCTACCAAGTATCGGGCTGTGATTATTCTTCCTTCAAAATACAACTCACACCCAAGGCACCTCCAGACTACGTGAAATAGAAAATCTGAAAAAAGACGTGCAAGTTTGCTTTGGGTCAGTTGCTGTCTTAGTCCGCTTTGTGCTGCACTAACAGAAACTGCATGATTTTAAATGAACAGAAATTGATGGGCTCACAGTTCTTGAGGCTAGGAAGTCCAATATCAAGGGGTGTATCATCCATGGCAGAAGGCCAGACAGCAAGGAAGAGTAAGAGGGGGCCAAACCTATCCTCTTAGAAGAACCCCGCTCCCTTGTAATAGCGTTAATTCATTTGTGAGTACAGAGCACTCACAACCTCATCACAGCTCCTTAGACCCCACCACCCAATAGTGGGGGGATGTGAAGCTTTCTGCCCTACCTTTGCAACTGCACTTTGAGCCTAAATGCATTCCAAATACTTTTATAAATGTTCAAAAAAAAAAAAAACGCAATGGCATGAAAAGTATCTTCAAATCTAGAGTATTCTCTAAAAAGCTTTGCAAAAATTGAAGTAACTTGCACAGCATACCATTTTTATATGTTAATTTTAATTCTAGTAATAATTCAAGCTGTTTCATTTCCAGTGAGAAGATTTAAAACTGATACTCAACAGGAATTGCATGTGCATGATTTGAGAATCCTGCCACATCTGTGTGCCCTTATGTTTATGTGTAAAGATACATTTAAAGTTGTATTAGCTGTTTTTTAAGTGTTAACTCATGTTTTTTTAAAATTAATCATCACATTATACCAACTCAATGCTCATTTGGAGGAAGAAGCCACAAACGTCACAGTTAAACCAATCTTAATAATATTGCTGAAATCTTTCAAGTACAGGTTTTTGTTTTTATTAACCTTGGGTTAAAAACCAAAGTGCATTTCTTAATTTTTTTTTATTCCACATTTGCATGATTAGACTCACCTCGTAAGAACAGGTCACCAGGAGCCACTGTCCTGCGGTTCCTGTCCAATACGGGATGAGCATTCACCCTTCCCACCTCTCCCGAGTGTGCCAGACTCCCTCCTTTCCCCACTTATCTTCCATTTATATGAAAGACGTGAGACAGAGTGAGTCTCATTGCCTCTATTTCAAATCGAAAGAATAGACCTGCTAAGAGGTTATTTCGCTTGAATTACACAGTGTCAAGGTGGGGATGAAAGAGAATTTTCAGTTTAATATTTTACCTGGTTTCCAAAGCACTAGCTATAGGAAAGAGAAGAAAATTCATTCAGTCTTTTTAGACTGAACAGAACGTTAGGAATTCCTAACAATATTTATGAGTCTATCTCAACATAGCGAGATACTAATTAGCTTACCAGTCAATTCAGGTAAATAACTTGTTTAACTTCTTTTTCTTACCCTAATATGACTGGGTAACAGCCTGTGCTAATTACATCCATTGTTTGGGCACAGCATTACCTTCCCTGAGGAAGTTAACAAACGTGTGTTTGCTGTTATTTTCTTTTGTTCTTTGCTTTGTTTCATTTTATTTTGGTAGTCGCGATTATTTGCATGCTTTGTATTTCGCCAATGAGCCAGGCAGTGAATTAAATTGTTTCCTTTTTCTAATCCATTGTTTCAGCCGGTCTGTGTTAAAGCCACATTTCATTGTAAAAGAGCAACTTTGATTGTTTTATGGTGGATTTATGGTGATAGAATTAGTGAACAGCATTCATAGAAACGCAAAATGCCAGTTAAAAGAAATCTCTCTGCCCCAAGGGTGGGAGGGGTGGGGCCGGTGTCTAGAATTTCCTGGCAGTAGCTAGACGGACAAGGCAGCAGGCTGATACGTATTTAAGTTTTAGGCTTATCACACGCACTGTTTGGAAATGTTATGCTTACATTGATAAGAAAAATAATTAAGATAAGGCTTCCTGAAATAGAGATATTTTCAAATTCTCCTCCAGACTCGAGGTATAGCTCCTGAAATCCCTGTTGTATTTCAGGTTAATTTAGATTTGTAGTGCTCAAGGAACAGTTCAATAGTCATCTATAAACCATCAGTTTAACGGGGGAAGACTTGATAGGAGTTAAGCAATTACTTTGGAGTCCAATTCCCGAGCTCCCCTGCAGCTGTGGAAAGGAAACGTTCCTCTTCCATCATCCCTTTGTGGGGAAGGAAGGTCTGCTTAATATTTTTTATTTCTTTTTAACTTATGTCTTTGTAAAAAATTGCCTTTGCTATGTCTACTTTATAGCATTGTCAGTATATGTAAACAAATAAAGCAGTGTGGTGTGAACATCATTGTAGAATGTAAGTCACCCCCAAAAGATCTGATCTTTTGCTAAGTAAGAGAAAATTGGTAGCATAGAGATCCTGTTAGATACTGAGAAGCACTTCTCTTTAATAGACACAAAACCTTTTGAGGGAAGTAGAAAGAGAGAAAATACCCTGAGGCTATTAAGGCCCATTAAGACTCTTAGATCAAAGAAAATGAGTGACCATATTTTTTAGGGGAGGTTTCTCCCTGTATAATAAATATAGTAAAACGTTTATATCATACTTCTGTAGAACCTGGGCAGGGCTAGAGAACCAGGTTCAGGGTGTCGTTGTAGTACCAAACCATGCTGAGTTCAACACCTGCCTCACACCCCACCTTCTGCCCACACTCTCCCCATGCACATGTGTTTGTGGCTGCTCAGCTGTCTACACTGCCCCTTGTTACATAACACCTTTTAATTTATTGCTGAGAATGTTCTCATTCTTGTGATTTCATCACAATATTATCACTCTCTTCATTAACTGCAGGGAAAATCCGGGAAGAGTAGATTCGCCCCGAGGCATTCCACAGGAGGCCCCTAGGAGACCAGCTGCGGCAAAGTGGAACCAGTTTTCTCCAAAGCGTTGGCCACCATGTGACCTAACACGTATTTTCTTGATTGTTTTGTCTATAGTCATATTCTCTAATGAGGTAAGGCCTCGTTCTGTTCCCACCTGAATTCATGGGCCCAAGAACCGTGCATGGCATGCAGGTGACACTCAAGAAACATTCTTTCATTACATAAATTGAGTGAAATAATTAATGCATGAATGAATGATGAAGTCTGTCTCGTTTCCTAGTTGAAATAGAGACACATGGTATCTACTCGTTCCTCAGATCTGTGCACTGGCCATTCTAGGGTCATTGATTGGCCTAATTTCAATACTGTTGTGTCTCAGGGAAGAGGGAGGCCTGGGAAGAGGGAAAGAGACAGGGAAGGGCTGGCCGGTGCAGTGGTCAGAGCACACGCACCATGGTCCATTGCGTTTGTCGTCTTCTGTGGGTGTGGTTCGTGGGGCCCCAAAACAGCAGTAACATCAAATATCACTGACCTTTGCCTCCAAAATAGGCATAAAAACAATGAGAAGGTCTAAAATATTACAGGAACTACCGAAATGTGGCACAGAGATACAAAGAGAGCACCTACTGCTGCACATCGCTTACTTTAAATCAAAAGCTGGAAATGATTAACCCTAGTGAGGAAGGCACATCAAAAGCAGAGATAGGCCTCTTGTACCAACTAGTTAGCAAATGTGTGAATGAAAGGAAAAGTTCTTAACATAAATGAAAAATGCCACTCCAGCGAACATGGGAATCATAAGAAAGCCAAACAGCTTTATTGCGGATACCTAGAAGGTCTCAGGGCTCTGGATAGAAGATCAAACCAGCCATGACAGTCCTTGAGCTAAGGCCTAATCCAGAGCAAGGCCTTGACCCTCTTCAATTCTCTGAGGGCTGAGAGAGGTGAGAAAGCTATGGAAGAAAGTTGGAAGCCAGAAGAGGTGGGTTCATAAGGTTTAAGGAAAGAAGCCATTTGTATTACATGAGAGTGCAAGGTGCAGCAGCAGGTACTGATGGAAGAGCTGCAGCAGGTGACCCAGAAAACCAGGCTAGGATCAGTGATGAAGGTGGTCACACTGAACTTTTGACATAAACAAACCACCTTTATACTGGACAAAGATGCCATCTAGGACTTCCATAGCCAGAGAGAAGAAATCAACGCCTGGCTTCAAAGCTTCAAAGGACAGGCTGACTCTCTTGTTAGGGACTGATGGGGCTGGTGACTTTAAGTTGAAGTTCATGTTCACTCACCATTCCAAGAATCCTAGGGCCCTTAAGCATTATGCTGCATCTACTCTTTCTGGGCTCTATAAATGGAACAACAAAGCCTGGGTGACAGTACATCTGATTACAGCATTGTTTACTGAATATGTTAAATCCACTGTTGAGGTCTACTGCTCGGGGGAAAAAAAAATCCCTTTCAAAATATTACTGCTCATTAACAACACACCTGTCACCCAAGAGCTCTGATGGAGATATACAAGGAGATTGGTGCTGTTTTCATGCCTGCTAACATCCATTCTGCAGCCCTTGGAGCAAGGAGTCATTTCAACTATCAAGTCTTACTCTTTAAGAAATAGATCTCGTAAGGCTATAGCTGCCATAGATGGTGATTCCTCCTATGGATCTGGCCAATGTGAATTGGAAAGCTTCTAGAAAGGATTCACCATTCTAGATCCGATGAAGAACATTCTTGGTTCATGGGAGGATGTCAAAATATCTACATTCACAGAGGTTTGGAAGAAGTTGATCCCAAGCCTCATGGTTGATTTTGAGGGGTTCGAGACTTTAGTTGAGGAAGGCACTGCAGAGGCAGTGAAAATAGCAAGAGAACTAGAACTAGAAGTGGAGCCTGCATATCCGACTGGATTGCTGCCATCTCAGGATAAAACTTGAGTCAGTGAGGAGCTGCTTCTTATGGATGAGCAAAGAAAATGGTTTCCTGAGATGGAATCTACTCCTAGTAAAATATTGTGAACATTTTGCAGTAACAACAAAGTATTTAGAATCACATAAACTTAGTTGATAAAAGCAGCAGCAGGGTTTGGGAGGACTGACTCCAATCTTGAAAGAAGTTCTTTCTACCGTGGATAAAATATTATCCAGTAGCATGGCATTCTACAGAGAAATCTTTTGTGAAAGGGAGAATCAATCAGTGTGGCAAACTTTGCTGTCCTCTTATTTTAAGAAATTGCCAGAGCCACCTCAACCTCCAGCAACCACCACCCTGACCAGTCTGCAACCACCAACTGGCGGCAAAACCTTCCCCCAGGAAAAAAAAAGACTAGGACTGGCTGAAGGCTCAGGGGACCATTAGCATTATTTAGCAATAAAGTATTTTTAATTAAGGTATGTACATTTACTAGACATAATGCCATCCCACACTTAATAGACTAGTATCGTGTAAACATAACTTTTATATGCACCGGGAAACCAAAAATATCGTGTTACTTGCTTTTTATGGCAATACTCGTTTTATTCCGGTGTTCTGGAACCAAACCTGCAATATCTCCAAGGTATGCTTGAAAGCGAATAATTTCTTAAAGGCTTTTTACGTAGGAGAAGTGAAATCAATAGGTAAAGCAATTAAACAGATTATTAAAGCAAAAAAAAAAAAACGGAGCTCAAAATCGCCACATCTTTGCGTCGAAGGTGTATTTTTAAAGATTGTGCAGAAATTACCCCATTTTGGTACTCTGCCTTGTGAACACAGATATTTCCTTAAATTGACATGTTTTTTTGTTCCTATACCAGAAAAGTAAGCATCACGCTCACAAACACATTATTCTTATACTGGCATAAAACTCGTGTGTGCTGCCGTAGCCTCAGGAACACCAGCTTTGAAATATCTGCGCATCCGGGACGAATGGCTTAACTTCCAGCTGTATTCACTTAGCGCTTCATCTTGTCTAAGTGGAAACGCTGAAGGTACATGCAAGCGCTTCTCTTGGAGGGAGCGTTAGTTGGAGGTTTGATCTATACTTTTTATACGCGCAGGAAGCCTGGACTTTGAGCTCAAGGCATTTCGCCCACGTCCAAAGCAATCATTTCTCATCTTTTCACAGCAGGGTTGCTCGAACTTTTGGGCCGGCTACGGCCATCTCTCTCAGAGGGGATTACACGTCTGCAGGGAGTCCAGGTTCGGGCAACGCTTTGATCTTTCAGGATCTACGGCAGTAATGCTGCACGGATTAGCATAAAAGGGATTCATGATGGAGCGGTGGAAGCAAACACTGATTCTGATACTCAAGATTTCTTTCGGCATTTCGAAACAGATTATTCTCCTTGTCTCGGATGGCCGAGGCAGGATGGTGGTGCCGTGGGGAGCAGGGCTCTGCCTCCACCCTGCGTGACTTGAATCCAGGTTCCGATGCAGGAACCAGCTCTGCAACTGGAGACCCATGGGAACCTCGTGTGCCTGCTTGGTCATGTGATGGCAGTGTTAACACCTAGCTCATAGGAATACTTCAAGGATTAAGAGGTTATTTAATGCAAAATATTTGGTACCGTGACTGATTTATAAAAAGCACTCTATTGATACTCACTAATCTTAGGAAAGGTCCTTTTTTTCGTTTGTTTGCTTTTTCATATTATGCTATTCCAGCGTGAGTTCATCTGCACTGACTCTCATAACTCACCCCTCAGCTCAGAAAAGTAGGGAGAGGAAAGCGAAACTGTTTGCACATGCACAGTGAGTTGCTTTCTTACAGACTTCCTGTTTATAGGCCTGGTCTGATGCTTGGAGCAGAGATTGAGAATATTTATGATAAACTACTTAGATGCTCTGATAAGGACAACCCTCATGGGTCATGCCTTACTCCTAAAGAGCTTGTAAAATGGAGCCTATTTAACAATGCCTACATACATTGCGAATGCCTAATGAATGAGAGGCATGGCACGGGAGGTGGTGGATATTAAGACTTACCATCTGACATTGTGTCCAAACGTCACACAGTGTTATGTGCTGTGGCATTACATTGGCCATAGAAAGCCTGCTGATGTCTTGATTTCCTCAACGAATCAACTACCCTTTGAAGAGTTAAATTATTTCGTGTCATGTCGAAACATGATAATGACTCTCTCCACACTTCACAGAGCTTTAAAACTCGTACCCAGTTCATTATAAAGATATCATAAAATGCAGTGACTACATTAAACTTACATAAATTTATATATAAAAAAAGGCATAGTGTAGGATTTAAATCGTCGATAGTCGAGAAAAGGTCACAGCAATTAGAGGCAGAATTTGCCACTTGAAACGCCAGCAGACGCCGGACGTTTTTCTCCAATCACACAATTCAGGGACTGAATCTCAATGAATCTCAATAGAAGTCACCTGGCTTTATTTCACGGCCAGAACTGCCAGGATATTCCAGGAAAGCTAAAAAAAAAAAAAAAACAGAGAAAAGAGTAAATTAGAAATTGAAGCTTTGTTTTCTAATGAAAGAGATATTTTTATTAATAAACCACATGGAGAAAATTCAGAACTTTGTCAAAATTACATTATTCCTACTCTTAAAACAAGGCCCCCTTTGATTTCAGTATCTCTTTTCTAGAGATAATAACAAAAGAGACATTTAGATTAATTTAAAAAATTGATATGTGGATAAAGTAGAAACACAGATATGCTTTGCCCAAATTATGTGTTGTAATCACATTAGAGACTCATTATAAAAGATAATAAAAAATTTTGAGAAAAATCAAAAGCTAAAAAATTCTCATAGTTTAAATGCCTAAAACCTAGTATGGTACAGCTTTATATTTGTGTAAAGTTCCTGCCTAATAAATAACCTTCCATGATAACCAATTGGCAACTGAGAAGTTCATACTTTCTACATCTGTTCCTGTAAATGTGGAATAAGAAGGCCATCTTGCCTTAAAAGAATATGTAGACTGGAGGAAAAATATCAAGATTAAAAGTTTAAAAAAAGTTAAATTACCTGGTGAGTTGGCTGTTGGCACAGTCCACACTATTTGTAACTTCTCTTCCCATGGACTATTTTCATGGCTATAGTCCATGAAAAATTATTGCTTAAGTATAATTAAACATGATTAACACTGAAGTCCATTTGTTTATTCCATTTGTTTATTTATTTTAGAAATAAATATTGAGGACTGAAAATTTGCCTTGTACTATTCTAGGTTTTTATTGACTCCAAATGTCTTAATTAGGCTGCTACTATAAAAAAGGCAAAAATACATTGATTGAGAATGGTTTTTCAAAACAAGCTGTGTAAAAGACCGAAATGCCAAGAAAAAAGTAAATAAGAGTAGGAGAAAGTTAGAAGAAAGTTACAGTAGATCCTCTGAAAAAAATGTTACGCTCTTACTCAAGATGGTAGTTATTAAGAAATGCAGCATTATTCAAATACTGTGCTATAAATGTGACAGTGTTTAAAAAGTGCGGATATATTTTGTCTTTAATAACAATTACATAAGATTTAGATTTACAGGAAAAACTCTGGAAAGAAACGCACAAAATTATTAACCCATGATTTTTTAGGGTGGTAGAATTGTAGTGATTTTTATTTATTTTATATAGGATACATATGTGTGTGTATATGAATATATAATGTGTATATGCAAGTATAGATACACACATACATATATATATACACACATACTCCACACCCTAAAATGGTGTTAAAATCTGGAGCATTCCAAGCAAAGAATCTCTCATTTACCCACACGACATTTTCCTTTTGTGCCCCAATCTCTGCACCATTTCTCAATCCTAGGCATGATTTTTATGTGTCTGACAATTTTCCCAATGGAATTGTAATATCTCTTGAGAGTAAGTTTTAGGTTTTGTTCCTCTTCTAAGGCCACACCTTTGCAGTGCTTTGCACAAAGAAAGGCACTCAACAAATGCTTGTTAAATAAAACATGTGTCATTGAAACTCCCAATTCACATAAATGTTTTGATTGAGAAGCTACTATCCTCCTAAGTGACCACCCAGAATGGCCTACATTTAAATTATCTGCAAGTTTCAATTCCAGCCTGGTCTGTTTAGAAATAAAGATAAAAATTAAATCAATAAATCAATAAAGTAGAAAATATGACCAACTCATACTAGCACAATATAAATGGTGACCATTTGCCTCATGCAAAAACCAATCTGACGCTTTTTTAACAGAGCCCTAGGGAATATTTTTTTATCTAAAAATCCTGAGAGAAAATTTTCAGTCAGGGAGTGAGCAGGAAGAAAAATTATGAATGTCTGTGCTGTCAAATGCGGAACTGCAAAATTCGAGTGCCTGTTAGAAAATGTGTTTCTTGCATGTGACATAAATTAGATAGGCCTTGTAGTATTCTGACAGAGAAACTCTGAGACATTTCAAAGAATTAAGCAATATATTCACAAAAGGAAAATAAATATGTGTAGCTGCCTATGTAAGAAAGATATATCATAGACTATTCTGATGATGAGACAGTGGATGGATATCTAATATATATACACCCAGGCTACACAAATGGAAACCATCTCTCAGGAACATATGTATCTATTTATGTCTTCATAAACGTCCAGACAGACCTTACTTCCCCTCCCACAGGACACAAAATTGGAATTACACAAATAGCGCAAGAGCCCGGTGAGCAAAACTGACGTTTGTTCTTCAGATCCGACAGCCATTCATCACTAACGACGTAGGGTCAAATGAGTACCTGGCTTCAATAATACAAGAGGTAGTACGTTTTTACCAAGAGACAATTAATTTTCTAAAGGAGAATGACCTCCCTCAAGAGAACAGAGACTCCAGAAAGATGGAACGCATGAAGCGGGTGACAGGGAACTTGGCGAGTAGATCTGGGGGAGAACATCAGTGACCATCCCACTGTTCGTGAAACAGATGCTTCCTAAAGCAGACATTTTTTTTTTCCTAAAAGGACAGAAAATCTTAAAAAAACAATAGATACAATTATGAACGAGAGGATACGTGATTGAAATTTTTCTTTTGTACATTTCCTTGGGTCTCAGTACATGGTTTAGCAGTTAACCCTTTAGGTACCGTGCTGAGCACATGTCTCTTACGATGACTGTCTGTCTCTGTTTTACAGATGAAATGCTATTTTCATAGCGTGGTGTCTTATTGGGTGGCTGTTTAGGACACACTGAAGAAATGTTACACTCACAAGATGGGCTACCTTCTGTCAAGGGATTTGAGTTGAAGACAGTGACAGCGACGGAGGTTGAGACAGTCGGGATACCTCAGTAAGTATCTTTAACCTCATGGTGAAGCAGAACATCTGTGTTTTGGAATCAAAGCATAAGCCTAAATTGGGGCGACGTGATTCGCTCTATGTGATCTTGGCTTTTTCATTGTACTTTGAACGGACACAGATTTTTCTTGTGTTTACAATGAGACGCGGTATTGAGAAAGTTCAAAACTGTATGATCTTCCCTATGTTGTTGCATTAGGCAATAAAATAAAAGCTGTATGTATCTAATGTTGTGGGTTTTACATAGAATAGGGCTCAGGGATGACACAAATGTACATCTGGGAAGTTAAAAGTACACGTCAAACAACTAAAAAGACACACAGCCTGTAACAGGCGCTAACAGGCCGATGGGGCTCTTTTGAATTGCAAAGGTCAAAGACACAGTAGGGGGGTGTTGGGGGAGCCACAGTGGGGAAGTAGGTTGGGGGCAACGAGTAGAAGGACACCGAGATTCATAAAGAAACAAGAAAACATTTCCATGGGCTGGGACTGGGACATTGTCCGTTTGCATCCACGCTAAAAGGCAGCTCTAGTGAAGCGGTGTGGCAGCTATTCCCAGAAGGAATCCTTTCTCTGTCTCTGTCCTTCTCCTGACTGGTCCTCCCCAAGGTGGGTGACAAGCCCCCTCTCTCGGGGCTCTCAGTCCTGAAGGTGTGTCGGCCGCAGGCTGATTTCAGTCCCAACACACACACACAGCCTCCTTCCTTCCTCCCCATTATTTCTGACCTGTCCATTCAGGGCCATCCCACTACCTGGTCTCCTGTGTGTCTCACCTTGACTCGTCCCCAGAGACAGGACCAGAGACAGGACCGGATGATGGGGTGGATTGGTTTCTCTAGCTTGCTTCCCTGGTGGCCTGTGATCCCACGGCAGAACCCCTGCAGATGCCGGCCAGACAGCCGCCATCAGCTCCAGCCTGGTGCCCCCCCAATAACGAAGAGACTTTTCAGTTCACACAGCGTCTTCACCGCTGCAGCAATACTTCCATAGTGTTCCAAAGTAAACGTTTCACAGCCGACATGTATTAAGTAGCCCAGTCCAAAAATCTTAAGTGTTTATATCCTAACCATTTAGCAAACCCTTGAAAAAACAACAAGTGTAGATTGAAAGTAAAATGACAATTTATTTTATAGTTAAGTAACTATAATGACTCAGTAAGGGGAAATGCGTATCTGTTGGGCACTGCACAATTTCTCTATCCTCATTTCTTGATGCACATTGACTTTCCTTGTTCACAGTTTTATGACAGCAGCCACCAAAGGCCCTGCTTATTAGTGAGGACAGCTGAGCCTTCAGGAAATTGGGGCTCCAGCGGTGGCCAGTTGGACGTTGAGCAATCACCCGCCACAATGGTAAATTCTAAGAAGACATGGGCAGAACAAGGGCATCACTTGCTATAGGGTCCTAAATCCTTGAATACCCAATCCACTCATTTGTTCACTTATGCCTTCATCCATTTATTCACCATCCACTTAATGAGCACTTACTCTGCTAGGCAAAGGAATCTGGCATTATGTGAACAGAGACCTTTAGAAGTGAGAGTGACCTCAGGATTATTCCGTTCAAAATCAGGTGTGTATAAAAGTCACCTGAGGAGCTATTTGAAAATGCAGATTGTTGGGCCTGATCTGCAGAGGTGTTAATGTAACAGAGACGGCATGGATCCCAGAAATTTGCGTTTTTACCAAGCCTCCCAGAAATCCTTGGACCACACTTTGAAAAACTCATATTTCATCTAATCTTTCAACTTATAAATTAAGAATCAAATATGATGATAATAAAAAAAAAGAGGTGATGCTAATGAAGGGGATACGATGTGGTCTAAGGCGGAAACCACTCATTACTTCAAGCTAGCAGGTTAGGAGCCTTTGACAGACGTCAAGGGTCTCTGTGTTCCTCTCAAAGATTTAAAATATCTTGTGGCTCCCCCATGAGTTTGCTGTTGTCTCCATGGTCATAGTGACACAGTTTTGGAACTGCATTATTAAGATAGAGACATCAGGTTTCTTGATATAAAGCATGAAAACTTAGATAAGAGCAAATAAACAATGTAGATTTTTTTTTTCTCAGAAGAGGTTCATGGGCATGGGAGAAACAGAATATTTGGGGGTAGTTTGGGTAATTCATTATGAAGTATGGGTAAGAATCGTAACAAAAGTTCATGAGAAACATCGATGTCATTGAGGAGGATTCTGTGGAAGAGTCAGTCGGGAAGGAGGGATAAAAATTCTTCTGTTGAGACAAAGAAAGTAGATATTTGAGAGCTCAGGGAGCCCATAGGTGATGTGAGTAGAAGAAATAAATCACTGAATGTGGCTTTGAGTGAGATTGCTCTGCCAGGGATGCAGATATTGGACTCGCATTGGGGAGAAGCCAGCGGAAGACTCTAGGAACAAGACGGGGAGGACCTGGTGTCAGTGAGGGGGCCAGCAGCCCAGGGTGGGTTGCCTGTGGTCTCCTTAGAACTTTGCCCCATCCGTCGATGCTGCCCTTTCTCTTCTGCACCTATCTAATCACCTACTTTCCACCCACACATGAACATGAGCAGATATTTACCATCGTTTTATAACCAAAAGAAACAAAACAGGCCTCCTCTCTTACTACGCCTTTCTTTTTCTTTCCTTCGTTACTGCATCAGGGTCTTGAAAATCAACGGTATGTAGATTTTCAGTATGTGAACCTACAGTGACATTCCTTTCCACCCACCGACATCGATCGGGCTTCTTTCCTACAAACTGCAGTACACGGCGGTTGCTCTTGTTCATCGTTCCCCATGTTGCAAAACTCAATGTGCCTTTCTCCATCATTGACTTACCCAGTTCTCAAAACCCTGCTTCTACTTCCTGCTGCTTGTCTCTGCTTCCCTTGTCTTCCCTCCGGCCACACTTCCTTCATCTCCTCTGTAGACTTCATTGTCTCTGCCAGCTCTTTAAACACCAGTTTTCCTTATAGATCAGTGGCGGTTCTCTCTTCGCTCCAGAAGACACAGTCAGTGCAAAATGAAAACGTGGGGCTCCCTGTTCAGACGCTGATACACATTTTAAGATGGAGACATCAAAGCATCCAACCAAGCAGAGGCTCTTCCTAAGCATAGACCTGGGCAGGTGCACTGGTCCCCGCATTCTTAAATCAGACTCCGCCTCGTTTTTCTACTCATCCTTCAACACTCATCTCAGCAGCAGGAACCCTGCCTGACCACCCATCCCCACCATTCTAAGCAAACATCTTTCCCCTTTGCTCCCAACTCCTCTGCCTGCCTTAAGCCTACCTCTTCTCAGTCCTCCGCAGGTGCTGGCTCCCTGGCCTGCCCTTCTGAAAAGTGGTCTTCTGAAAACAGGGATTGTGCATCTTTGCGCCATCAGCACGGTGGACCACGCTTGGTGAATTTCAGTTCCCAGATGATGGGAGCATTCTGAGTATGGTAGAGGAGGGCAGAGAGTAGGGAAAAAAGCATACAAAAGACATAGACATTGGACAATGAGAAGGAGAGAGAACAAATTCAAAGTTCTGATTCTATGTGAGTTGGATACCCGTTCAGGGAGACAAAATGGCAGAGGAAAATTATGAGTTAAGGGGAGTGGATACATCAGTTTAGAATAAGTTGAAAATCTCACTCAGCTGGCCTCCATCTAAATGACCCTTACTGAATTTGTTCTGAAGTCTACATACAAAATTGCAAATGAGGAGCAGGAGTGCAACCTTATGTCTAGGTTGATCCTACTGGAAAACAAAACGAAAAGCGCAGCTTTTCCAAGCATGTTCTGTTAAGTAGCTGTTGTCTGTCCTGTTTTCAAGAAGGGGATGATGTGTGCACTGAGAGAGCAGAGGTTGTGTGTTAGAGGAGGATTCGTGGTCTCCTTCTACAATGAGTTTCCACCAACTGCCCACCTCCTGCCCTACAGACCTGTCCAGGTAAGGCATCTCATGGGGGGAAGACACCATGACTGGCGTGCCAAACCGAAGAGTGCCCCACAGATTTACGCATTTATGTGGCATGCACGGTGTGATGCATCGCCGAGCAGATAGAGTCCACCTAGACCTGGGACAATCTGCACCTCGCTCAGTATACTGGTGATTTCCTTGCTGTTGGGTCTGAATTTAATTCCATTGCATGCATGTCTCATAAAACCTGTGTTTAAAAATATCTTGCCATCTTATCATCCTGCTATCAAACTTGCTGCAAGTGAGCCTCTGCGTTTTTAATAAGGATGCTTACTGCTGGCAGAAACACCACAGCACGCGTCCAGAACACTGTGCCAGCGTGCTTGGATTTCTCAGAGGTGCAATTTTATGCAACAGATCTGTTTGCAGAACCTGAGGGGGGAAAACAACCACAGGGAAGTGAAAGATTAAAATCGTTAATGTAAGAGCAATTGTAAATTGAGTGCATTATTTGATGCTATACCTAGGATCATTAGCCGATTTTTTAACTGTAAAATAGAATTACAAATAAAAATAAAAGAAAAAAAAGGGAAGCACGTGACTGTCAAAGATGCATGTTTCATTCTCTGGTTGGTCCTGTTGGGGACGGAAGCAGTGTAGCTGGCAGTCATTGACCAAGTCCTTGCCATTGGAGAAGATCGCTACAGAGGTTGTGGGTCAGAGTTCTTTGGTCACAAATATGCAGTCTATGGTCCGTTTGTGTATTCAGACTCAAAAAAGACTAACTCTTAGTGGTTGTAGTTAAAATGAATGTATCATAAGGATTTATGATAGGAGAAAAATGAAGGGCCCTAATATCATTTTCGAGAGCCTCTCTGTTACAAGAACTACTTATGGTACTTATTTATATATATATATATATATGATACTGAAAAGAAAGAGATACATATTATTGATGCTATACACATTGAGGTGGAGAAACAGACTCAGGACATTTTAACAACTTGTCCAGGAGCAGAGATTTAAAAAAAAAAAAAAAAAGGGCAGAGTGAGTGTTTCACCTGTATTGTTTTAGTGGGGGGGAGGGGGCTTTAAATTTCTCTTGATGCTATTATGAGAGTATGATGTAATTCCATCATGAGGATATTGATGTGACTGTATTAATAAGCCTTAACTATGAGTGATAAATAACCCAGCATGAGCTTTCTTTAACAACAAAAGCAATGTCCCCCCAGGGTAGTGGGGGCGGGAGACAGAACCAGGAGATCATTAAGGCCCGGCTTCCCCCCGCATCTCCGCCTCTTCCCAGGCTGACAGCTCTTCCCTGTGGTTCCAGCACGGCAGACAACTCCCGTGACCTGCAAGGCAGCAGGTCTCTCGTCTGCGGAGGGGGAGACAGAGACAGAGGCACAGAGAGAGCATGCTAGAGAGAGAAGGAAGCATAGAAGCTCTACTTGGTTGTGTATTTTCAGAAGTACTAAGGAAACTTTTATGTTTCCCCAACCAAGTGTCCAGGAAAATCTCTGTTGCTAGTTCATTGAGCCAAACATGCATTCCCAGGAACCACTAACGGAGGATGGGCGTATGATGGCGATGAACAGTTTGAACTTGACTCATGTCTTTCCCTAGAAGCAATGTGTCAACCGGGTTCTTAGAAGCACATGGCCGAGAGGCACTAGGTTGAGAAGTGTGAAAACTCCAACATGAACTGGGAAGGTATCAATCAGGAGAAGATGTAAGGAATGTGCTAGAGAAGCAGCTGCAGAGTCCAGTGTAATAAACCAAGGAGGCAATCTCTTTATAGCTGTACTCACAGTACAGGAAGGATAAAGAGGATATTATTAATGATTGCATATTTTGTCATTTCAAAGAGATTTTTAAAGAATCAACTTTTATCCTTTCCTTTAAAGGTTTAGGATACATGATCCTAAAATTTAACTTTTTATGTTTGAGGAGATTAATGTTATTCTGATTAATAAAATAAATTCATGCCTAATGCAAAATAAATCGAAAAATAATGCAAAATATAAACTTGCCCTTGATCCCTATGCTCATTGAAAATGACACATAGCATTTTTGGCATGTTTCCTTCCAGTCTGGAATACGTACGTATTATGTGATTAATTAAAGCACCAATTCTTGGCTGTGTTTATGTATAATTAATTTTATGTTATAATTAGCTAATAATGTAATTTACCTTTATAATTTTTTTTTCTATTTTTTCATAGCCCTTCTACTGAATGTTTTTATTTTGTTTCATTCATTCTTATTCAATAATTGTCAATTTTTAAGGCTATAAAGTGTTTTTTATTTCAAAAAATGTAGGGGATACAAGTGTATTTTGTTATGTGGATAAACTGTATCATGTTGAAGTCAGGGCTTTCAGTATACCCATTACCAGAATAGCGGACATTGTACCCAATAGGCAGATTTTTGTTCCTCATCCCCCTCCCACCTCCCCCCCTTCTTGGTTTCCAATGTCCAATTCACCACTTTATGACCATATATATCCTTCTTTTAGCTCCCACTTATAAGTGAGAACGTGTGGTACTTGTTTTTCCATTCCGATATACTTCACTTGGGATAATGCTCTCCAGTTCCATCCACGTTGCTGTAAAAGACAGTATTTCATTCTTCTTTATGGCTGAGTAGTATTCCATGGTATACATTGATATATACCATATTTTATTTATCTGCTCCTCAGTTGATGGGCACTTAGGTTGATTCCATATCTTTGCAATTGCGAGCTGTGCCGCAGTAAATATTCTTTTGCAGGTGTCTTTTTGATAAAAGGACTTCTTTTCCTTTGGCAAAAGTAGTGGCATTGCTGGATCGAATAATAGGTCTACTTTTAGTTCTTTGAGGGATCTCCATACTGCTTTGTGCAGTGACTGTACAATTTACATTCCCAGCAACAAGTACTGGAGCGTTCCCTTTTCATTGTAACAGCACCGGTGTCTGTTGCTTTTTACATAGTTTCGACCGTGCTCAGTGGTAGCAAGTTCTAATTGTTGATATTTTGCAGTTTAGGTTTCCCATTGAGCCAGTCATTAATGGAATGTTTTGCAATATTAAAGCATTAGAAGTTTCATTTTACTTTTTTGGCAATGATAATTTTTATTATTACTTTATTGCATTGTGTTTTAGAAAACATGGCTTGTGAAATTTCTGAAATTAACCAGGTATGGTGATTCAGCACATGCCTGTAATACCAGCTACTCGGGAGGCTGAGGCAGGAGGATCTCTGGAGCCCGGGAGTTTGAGGAAGTATCGAGCTATGATGACACCACTGCATTCTATCACAGGCAACAGAGTGAAACCCTGTATCCAAAAAAAAAAAAAAAAGAGGGGGTGGGTATTGAATTATTAGCATGTACACAGTTCTTTTATTTCAGTGTGTCTTCCTTCACTCACTACCAGTTCCTCCTTCATCTGTGAAAAATAATATTACCCATTCCTAAATAAAAGGGCATTAAAGTATGAGAATATTATACATAAAAATATTCCATTCAGGTCAGTTTTAATCAGAGCTATAAAGTTAGCAACCTCAGAAAAATAAAACCCAATTATATAAAAGAAATCCCTGTCAGGTTAATTTTAACATTTGTCAAAAGAAAATACTCATTATTATTTTTAGCAGTTTATTACCTTGAACGCTGTCTTGTCTGGTAATGTTATGATCCCTGCTTTGTTTTCACTTTATTTGCTTGCAGGTAGCACCCTTCTACATTTTTCTATGCTGATGCAATTCTCCTCACAGTTGGGACATTCCACTGGTCATTTTAATAAGAGAAAATGTACACGCCCTCACTGGGGCCACCATCTGACTAAGAGCTCTTGTGCTTGTTTTTGACAAAGTACCATCAGGTAGCACATAGACAGTTTATGGTGGTGATGAGAAGAAACCGGCAAAGGCTACCCTTTGAGGTTTATAAAGTAAACTCCGCTAATGTTTGTCCCGGCTATAAATCAACATCTAATTCTCTACTATCAAATACTAATTAATTCTTCCTTTCCTCCCTCATATTAATTTAGTGTCATTCCAAGCCTTCAGGGGAGAGTGCTTGCAGCTTGCAGCAAGAACACTCTCATGCCTTGCCAGAGATTTTTATTAATTGCAGCGAATGCGGTGGTTTTGGACAACCAAATTTAGAAAAGAAAGATGAGTTTGGAAGACCGTTCTCCCCTTTGGCAAGTACGGTATTTCAGGATCTCAATAAATCCTTTTGAACCTAATATAACCTAATAGAAGTAATTATTTCACATCTTTTTGGATACTCAGATATTCTGGTAATCCAATTACTATGCCCCTCATATTCCAACATTCATATTAATACCCACTTCAAAACACAAAATAAAATAAATGCAACAAATTTGGTCAGGAAGACTGGACTAGTCATAATGGGGTATTTCACTCTAATGACAAAAATCTGTTACATATTTGCACCTAATTTATATTCACACAGGACGAAAATACCCATTTTAACTACTTAAAATGCTGGTGGCCAGCTGTGTCTTTTGTGTACAATTATACATATAGGCTTGGATATTTTAATTTGTTCTGGGTTTAATGATTTAAAAGGCCATCTATTGATCATATGGTGGCGTCTTTTTTTAACCACATGGTATAGTGAGGTATTAAGTAGAAAGTCAGAGGACCGTGTAGCATGGACGGCTGGTGATTATGATGTGAACTTAAGCATCTACTCATCTGTAACACTTGGCGCTATGCAGGAAATTCGGAAACCGATGCTCCCCTACTTTCTTCTATGTATGTTGCAGAAGATGAGAACGAATGCCGACAGGGATGGAAGACTCAAGAGTGGTAAATCTGCCTCAAGTGCCTGCTTGGGTCTCTAGTTAGTTACACAGTGTCCGTGACCCCTCGACTCCACACTGGGAGAAGGAGGAGGGTGCACGTTCAAGCAGGATCACTTCCATGGACAGGTGTAGCTTTCACCAGTATCTTCAGTCAGGAACAGAGCAGCTCTGTTTGTTCTGTCTTTCCAATCACTAGCCCTTGGGGTGTGTAGATTTCCATGCCTCACTGATCTTTTGCAAACAGTTCAGAATTTTAGGCACGCACTGAAGTCCTTGGACATTCACGGCATGCCTTGAGCAGACCCTTTTTACTTTAGTCTTTGACAGGATGAGGAGGGAACCCAGGGGCTCCCAGGGCCTGCTGTTCCTGTGGGGAATGGATCAAAGCTCCCAGCAGTCAGCCCACGACCTTGCGTCCAGGTGCTTTGGCGCTAGGTGTTCAACCTGCCTGAGGGTGGCTCGGCTATCTGCTTCATTTAGGATCACGGCTCCCATGGCAGTGGAAACCAGGATAATAAAGAGGACTTGGAGTAATACTGCATAAACTACATGCTGAGAGGAATATAGTTGTTTGGGGAAGCTATATTATTTTAACGTTGCCATGGTAGCATTTAGTATACAATAAGAATTAAAGCAGCTTTCAGATCTCTTAAAATTATAGCAGGGAAAAACACACCTATTCAGCAAATTGGGCTCAATGTGTGTAAAGATCAAAAATGATAAACAGTTGTAAAACTGCCGGCCAAGGGTCACCGTGCCTCTTAAAAGACAAGCTGTAAAGGTCATCGTAGGCGTTCGCGTTGCTAGAAACCATCAGCTTAAAAACTAGATGCTCACATAAATCAGTTCCGTTAGAAACCTTGACAAAGGCAGGGAAAAACACAAAGCCCAGATCAATCTTTCTTTTAGGTTTTATTTTAGATTGCCGAACGTAAAAATATGTGAAAATGTTTCCCCTTTTAGAGTGTATTTTATTAGTGAAGTAGAACTTAAGAGTTCCCTAGACACTATGCCGAGCTTTATATATTGGGCACCTGTGTCATTACCTCTAAATACCCCTAGAAATTTGTACTTAGCAACATTTTTATGTTCCTCTGAAATCCCTACAATTATGCACGTCAAAACAATTCCCCTTGTTTCTTAAGAGGGTTCTCGCCAAATCTAAATACATTCAGAAAGCATTGAATATTTCCAGCATCTGCGAGTTATATTAAAAACAGAGGCTCCTGGGGGAAATTTCTAGCTCAAAAGTTCTCTATCTCCTGACTTTGAACTTCACTGAGGAAGTGACATATACGATACACTATAAAAAATTTCTACCAGATTTTTGGATCTTTTTATTGCACTTAGCACTAAATGCCTTGTAATAGGATATTTATGTTCTAATCATGTCCTCTACAAGACTGTAAGGGGCTTACAGTTAGTGTCCTTGTTTCATTTTCTTTCTCTTACCCCTACAGCAGTGTTTGACACAGTATGTTCCTTGATGTTAACAAGTTTTAAGAGGAATTTTTTTAAAAAGTCTCTACTCATATAAGAACAGAAAAATTGGGCTATGAAAAATTTAAACCATTTTTTAAAATTAATATCCTATGACTCTTCCAAGGTTGGATAAGTTTGGATGGAATCCCTAAACTTATTTGATTGCCTAATAAACTGTCTTGTCATTGCCACAATAAAGATACAGAACATTCACCCCACAAAGACCCCTTCGTGACTCTCTGACAGTGAATCGTTCCCTTCCCTCAAACCCAGAGCCATTGCTCAGCCTTCTGTACACATAGAATCATTTTTTCCAGCCTTGGAATTTTATACTGATGGAATTGCAGTACACCCTCTTCTGTACCTGTCTTTCTTCACTGAGGAAAATGTCTTTGACATACTTGTCGTTGATAAAAACGAATTCACTTTTATTGCTGAGTTCTGTTCTTTTTTTAAAATTTATTTTGGAATATTATGGGGGTACAAATGTTTAGGTTACATATATTGCCTTTGCCCCACCCGAGTCACAGCTACAAGCGTGTCCATCCCCCAGACGGTGCGCACCAAGCCCATTAGGTGTGAACATTCCCATCCCCTCCTGCCCCTTCCACCTGTCTGACACCTGATGAATGCTACTACCATGTACGCACAGAAGTGTTGATCAAATAATACCAACTTGATGGTGAGTACATATGGTGCTTGTTTTTCCATTCTTGTGATAGTAGAATGGGCTCCAGCCCCATCTAGGATAATACTGAGTACTGTTCTATCTGGTGAAAAGCCACATTTGTTGATCGATTCTTCTTTTAGTGGGCATCTGGGTTGATTTCAGTTTGGGCTGAAATCTATTCAGATTAAGTATTAATCTTCTATTGAGTGTAAAGCTATTAGGTATAAAGCTGCTATGTACAAGCCTTTATTGACTGTTGGTAAATCCTGAGAGGTAGAACTGTCAGGTAACATATATTATCTGTATATTTAATTGCGTGAGAAACTTCCAAATTATTTTCCATTCCCACCCTCGATATATGAGATTTCCAGTTCCACATCCTCATTAGCCCTTAGCATTAACTGTCCTTTTAATTTTAACCATTCTATTGCATTGGAATATTTTATTTCGGAAATTTTATTTTTCAACTTCAGAATTTTCATTCAATTCTACTTCATCGTTTCTACTCTGTGAAAACAAATTATTTCTCATTCATTGGAAACATATTTTGTTTAGTAATTAAACATAGATATAATGGCTGCTTTAAAATTGTTTTCTATTAGTTGAGATTTCTGGTTCATCTCAGGAGCAGACTTGACTGATTTTCTTTTCTCCTGAGAATATGTTCCATTTTCCTAATTCTTCATATGCCTGGTAACCCTGGATTCTATTTGGGGTATTATGAATATGAACTTGAGAAGATTCTAGATTCTGTTACGTTTCTCTGATGGGCACAGTTTCCTCTGTGTCACAGATCATTTTCCCCGCTAGGTGTTTGGGCTACAAACTCTAGTCCTTAAGAGGCTGCTCCGGTCTTAGGTGAGATCGTTTCACTTCCGCCGAGATGTTTTTAGTCTCTCGTGCATGTGCGTGTTTCAGGAGTCGGTCAGAGAGGTGGGTGGGCACATGTGGGTGGTCCCCTCTCTGGCTCTTTCTCCTATGAGGCTTCCTGGGGTCCTTGGGATCATTGTGTCCTGACCTCACTTCTAGGTGTCCCTGGCCAGAAAGACTGGGTGTTTCCACATCTATCTCACCACCCCTGAGCATGCCACAGGGACTGCGTTTCGTCCGGGCTACAAGCAAAAGAGCCAGCCCACGGGAGTCTCTCTGCTCCTGTCACACCCCCACCTCCCCACTGCCTGCTGGGGCTTGGCTCTTTGTGCTGTGTCTATGGTTTGCAGTTGCCTTCCTCAGTGGGTCTGGCGGGGACTTAGAAGCAAACATTCATCCATGGGGTAGCTTGTATTTTCACTCTCATGGTGTCATTGGAGGAACAGAGTTTCTTAATTTGAATAGAGATCAAGGTGTCAGTCGTTTGCTTTGTCATTAGTTCTTACTGTTTTCTATTTATCTAACCCAGGTAACTGGACTCCCTGCCACAGATTCTTCTAGAAGGGTCAGTGCTTTAACTTTCTCATTTAGAACCACAGTTAACCTGGATTGATTTTTGTATAATGTTGAGTTATTGATCAGAATTTTTTTTTTTTTTTTACCAGCGAAAACGCTTTAAGATCCATTTAAACTTTTTCATTTCAATATGGTCATGTAAGTATAGTTCAGTGTGGTTAATGAGATGGAACAAAGTTTCAAACAATGCTAGATATGGACCCATAATTTTTAAACCTCATTTATGATTAGAACTAACTTAAATTTGTTCACAGTAGATACAAGAACCAAGAATTGGTTGTCACCAATTAATCAGTCTCTAATTTAAAGTACCAAACTATGTTGGACGGCTAAAATGACATCAACAAAAAATGTTTTGATCAAATTAACTATTCTCAGGCAACTCAATTAAGTTTCTGAAGCCAAGCATGTAATTAAAATCCTTTCCTCTCTGGCATATATACTTTACACATTAAGTATGCTTGAAATAGTTTCTATTTTATGAATTAAAATAGAATAATCTTTACTTCTCTCCCTTTATGAATGAAGATCTGACCATTTATAAATTTAGCAATCAACTTAGACACTTTGTCTCACTGTATTACAAAATACTGGAACTGTATAAAATTATAAAAATACCGTATAGTCTGTATTCTTTCTTTCATATTTTTAGACATCTTCTGTGGATAACAACAAACACAAGGTGGATGGAAAAGGGTTGAGATTAACAGTTGAAGAATATAATTAATAATCAAAAAAATTAAAAAGAGTAATGATAGATATGACATTAATATAAAGAATAAACAAAACACAATTCACGAGTAAAATTTAAAGTAAATATGTATTATGTTTTCATACAAAGCTTGGCTCTATAAAATAATTTTTTCCATATCACTTACCATGTGCCTGAAATGCAGATTCTTAACATCACCTGTATTAAATTTTATATTTTTTGTCTTACTTTTCTATCCCCAGCTGTAGTATGTTTCCAAGTTAATGATGTTAAGAGTATGGCTAGAAGAAAGAATCTCATAGATTGGCAACATAACAAGGGTTATATAGCTTGGCCCCTAGATGTAGATGGTATTTTGATAAAATTAGCTGGGTAATTTGCATGTGTCATTCTATCTGCATGACCTTAATAATGCATCTTATATAGGAAAAAAAAATGCATCTTATATATAGAAAAAATGCATCTTATATAGTTCTCTCTTATATCAGAGAACTGTATCAACAACGTACTTAAAATCTCTTCACACCTGCACATCGTCATTGATCACAGAATTGCATTGCAAGTAGGACTGAAAAATAAAATCCATAAAATAAGTTTAAATATACATGAATAATTCGAGACATAAGCAAAAAGTGAATAGAGTGTAGCCTATTTTACATTGGTCTTCACGTACATTTTCCCTTTTTTCCCTTGTGTCTGTATTTCTTTTTCCAATTAAGTGAAGAAAAAAGATGACGTGATGGCTCATTTTCTATGTCACCTTGATGGGGCCATACGGTGTCCAGATATTTGGTAAAACAATATTTCGGTGAGTGTTTTGGGGTGATATGAGCCTTTACATCAGTGGACTTGGAGAAAAGTGGATTGTCCTCCCTGATATGGGTGGGCTTTTTCCTTCCTTCCGACTCACACCAAAACATCGGTGCCTTCCAGGGTCTTGAGCTTGCAGCCTTTGGATGGGAACGACATGCTCAGCTCTCCACGTTCCCAGGCCTTGGATTCGGACTGGAACCTGCCCGGCCGCTCCCCTGGGCTCCAGCTCGCTGACTGCAGATCTTGGGACTTCTCAGCCTCCATCATCTCGTGAGTCAGTTCCTGGTTCTGACCCACTACAAGTGGAAGCTCCAATCAATCTAGTCTAGACTGACTAATCTAGAGCAAATGGGAGCCCATCAGGTGTAGAAGGGCATGATTAGGAAGTAGAAATTGCTTATACGCATCAGGCGAAACAAAAGAAGTCCATGAGTGTTTGTCTGGTACCATTTTTAACACGCGGGGGAACAAAGAGAAATAAATAATATGACCACTTTCCCCTTACTCTCTAATTACAAAAAGCAGACCACAGATGTGCATATATTACTTAAAAGGTCTTTGGTTAGGTAAATGCAATAAATGTGAGAAAAAATAACTTACAAATGTATGTTGCTAATTTCCTATACAGAAGCGCAATATCTTTTGAGTTTAGAATGTAGTTTATAAAATCGAACTAAAAAAATTTCTGAACATGTGTTTGTGATTCTGCTCAGCGGAGCACGTTTACCCCTGGTGCACTGCTAGACCCAGCCATAGCCTGCCAAGGTCGT
The DNA here is from genome assembly GCA_008750895.1 of Mirza zaza. Classification (NCBI taxonomy): domain Eukaryota; kingdom Metazoa; phylum Chordata; class Mammalia; order Primates; family Cheirogaleidae; genus Mirza; species Mirza zaza. The sequence goes on from VSMD01045850.1 coordinate 50,143, forward strand.
TAGACCACACACCTTGGTCACAGCCTTTCTTTACCTCTAGGTTTTAAAATCAAAACTCATGTTTACAGGTTGTAGTGCGTTATCTGTGAGCGAAATCCAAGTTCAACATTCTGCTCGACTCTTGGATTCCCACTTTTACATTGTTTTCAGTTTCTCAGATGCCACTTTATTGACAACCGAGTACTGCAATGTGAGAGTGTGTGTGTGTGTGTGCATTTTCTTCCAGCATTCTTTGCTGTTTTCATTACAATGGCTTTGTTTGGGGTATCTGAAACCTGTCCTCTACTTTTTTTTACCCACATTCTTCTCTCTTTTCCCAGAGCTTCCTATCAATATTTTATGTGTGGAACAATGTTTCAGGTCATTTCCTTCTGTCCTCCACTGAGATGAACTTTCTCCAGGACTTCCAGATAAGATAAACGAATACATACAGTGAAGTAGCGAGTATAGACATTAGCGTCATCATCTACAGAGAAAGTTCCCACGATTAGAATCATCACCAGGTTCAATTTTGGCAGAGTCCTTTCACGGCCTTGAAACTCCCTTTTCTTCTATTAAACGAGAGTATGAGAATCAAGTGAGATAATATGTGTGAAACAGCTTCATTCCATGCAATGGACCCTACAAATACAAGTATTATATTTTTTCAACTAAAGATTCTTTAAAGCCTAAAATGATATAAGCTAAAGGCATATGTGATGAGGATAGTTTGAAAGAATTATATAAATTTTTGAGGAAAGATTTTTTGTTTGTTTGTTTATTAAAAGGTCACTGGGCTTTTAGCACTTCCTCTAAGTCCAGTCTTGAGAATCTATTGCCTTATCCTGCCTGCACATACATGTCTAGAGAACATGCTGTACACCATAAATGCATCTGTCCTCACGCATATTTCTAACAGGCAACAAAGGAAATCTCCTTGGTAATGTAGCTCTTTCATCTCAGCACTGAAACGGAATCATCTACCACAGTTAATTTCATTCCCAGAATTTTTTATAATAGCAGGACAGCTGCTCAGCATAACTTTTCCTGTTGCTTTTCAATTTATAGTGCATATGATAAAATGGATTTGGAAGTAAAGGCCAAGAAGCTAGTAGATGAACTTTATGGAATTCAATTTGATTGTTCCGGAGGATTATTTTTCATTTGAACATTTTAGGTCTCCTGGGCATTGCCTCTGAACTGGGTATCAGTTTCCCAACCTGGTTTAAGATACAACTTTAAAAATAAGCTGTAAAACAATAATTATCTGAAGAGCTACTTTAAAAATCTTCTTTGTTTTTTCATTGGTAAGATGTGTTTGGGAAAAGGGTGGATCCTGTTGACATAAACCTGTTATTTTTTGCCCATTATGATAATGATAATTTTCAAGCCAAGTAGTCTGCTTGAAATAGCCAAATCTACTGTTAAGAAATGAAATACTCAAATACACCAACATTAATATTTGGCAGAAAAATCCAATCTCTTTAACCATTATGTTGCATGTAAAAATATAAGAAAGTTTACAACCCAGAATACTAAAGGGGGGAGAGATAAAGAAGTCATTTGCACAGCGTGTAAATAGAAGTTAACCTAATAATGGGATTACTTATACAGGTTTCATGTGTAATTTGACAAATTATAATTATATATACGTGATGTCCAATTTTTGCATCTGTAGATAATGGCCAGAAGTGGAAAAAGGTTGCAGATGGTAAAGATCAGCCTAAACCACAAGTTCTTTCTCTCGAAGCAATTTCAGAAAACAGAGTTTAAAATTATTTATGTTGTTTAAAATGCCAAAGAACAGCCAAACTTCGGTCTCAGCTGGCCTCTAACACCTGGTTTGTAACCACATCATTTTCTTTCCTTCCTTCCTTCCTTCCTTCCTTCCTTCCTTCCTTCCTTCCTTCCTTCCTTCCTTCCTTCCTTCCTTCCTTCCTTCCTTCCTCTCTCTCTCTTTCTCTCTCTTTCTTTCTTTCTTTCTTTCTTTCTTTCTTTCTTTCTTTCTTTCTTTCTTTCTTTCTCTTTTTCTTTTCTTTTCTTTTGCTGGTAGGATGATAAGCATTTTGAAATTCATAAAGCTTCATTCCATGAATTTTAACTGTGGGTGGATCCCAGAATACTGATACAAGTGTGCTGAGAAATCCCGTTAACTTCGGGGTTCTATGGCTTATATCTGCTTTTCAGAAGGAATCGCTTCTTTAATTATGATTTGTCCAGATCACTTTGAGCATGTTAGCGGTGGAGCAAGAAGCCCAATTGGTAGAAAAGCGCCTTTACTCTACACCCCATTTCCAGGGCACATAAGATCATCACTCAGATGTGAGGTGAGGACACTTTCCCCGCGCAGGAGCCAACTGCGACATCTGGCACTGCTAATCCTGAGCCTCCACTGACTCTTCGTGTTTGAGAATGTGCACATTTCCCCTCCTTTTATGTTTCATTTCACAGGCTCCTGAAGCCAAGCACATTGAGAAGGACTACTCTGTAATCATTTTGATTTATCTGTAAGCAGGAGGTTTGCAAAATCCCTTAAGAACTCATCCTCATAGATTTGTAGCCCAATTAAGCAGATTAAATTAGTCTGCAAAGACTGGCTGAAGAGCACAGAGGACTCAAATCCCAAAGATACCGGCATCTCCTGCGGTTTATTATCTTTTTTTAAAAAAAAAAGTCTCATTTCCTTGCACAGATACATTTTCTTCAAAACATTTGGAGAGGGAGCTACGCATCCGAGGTGGGCTGTGACTACAGGTGGATTTTGCAGCCCCGAATTTTCTTTGTGCTTTGTCTTTCAGGAACGTGGGTGTAGGGTCAGGCCACATGACAAATACCCTCATTATTTTATGTTTAAAAGGCTGAAAAATCTTTTAACTCACATCTGGCCAGATGAGACAGTGAGAGACACCCACGTCTGAGACCACCGCTGCAGCCGTTTCCAGGCACGTCAGACATGATGGGAACTAATGAGAAGTGGAGGTCACACTTGGTGCCAGGCACAAAGGTAAGTTTTATGTGCCTTACATATTATGCTTCCCACTTCGTTCCTGTGAGGAAGGTCTGGAGAAGAAAAAAAAGGCTTAGGCAATTTTTTAAAGACATGAAAATAGGAGAGAGAGAGAGAACAAAGATGAGGAGAGGAACAGCATGCTGAAGTGCACGCAGGTGCACATTAACCATGTTAAACAGTTTTTCCAAGGTCTCATGGCTAGTAGCATTGCCAGGACAAATACGTGGTTTGCCTGATGCCAAAACCTACGTCTTTAAAATTCTTTCTGCAAACCCAGGGCCCTGTGGCAGATACTGGTGTGATGTCTCTTAACTTTTGGACACACAGCAGCACACATTTTCCAGTCTCCCCTCCAGTTAGAGGTAGTCATGTGGGTTCTTGCCAGTGGAAATGGTTATTGCTTCATGGTCCAGCCACTAACGCCTTTTCCGCCAAATCTTCTCTCTCTTGCCCTGTTTGGAAGCTGCACGAGGAGCTCCAAGGCCACAAAAGAGGGTTAAGGCACCCAGGAGAAGGGCCTTGGGCCCCCGGAACGTTGCACAGAAGGGTTTCCTGGAGACAGGGCAGGGGATGCCACATCAGCAGGCTGTGATATCTGTTGGGTAAAGCCGCTGGGCTCTGGGGGTCATTTGCTACAGAAGTTAGCTGCCCCTGGCTAATGCAAACCAAAATACAGTCGTGTGTCGCTTAATGACAGGAACACATTCTGAGAAATGCGTCCTCAGGCTATGTTGTCGTTGTTCAAACATCAGAGCGCTCTTACACAACTAGACGGTACAGCCTGGGCTACTGCACACCTGGGCTACACACCTTCGCAGCAGGTGACTGGACCGAATACTGTAGGCGGTTGCAACACCATGGTTAATATTCGCATATCTAAACATAGAAAAGGCGCCGTGAAAGTACAGCGTTATAACCTTACGGGACTACCGTTGTACATGCAGTCTGTCGTTGACCAGAAGGTCATTATGTGACACGTGACAGTAGACAGAGCAGAATAGTGTATCCCAACCTCCCCTGGCCATGTTCTCAGCCCCGTTTGCCCTATTTGACAATCCAGTTTGATGAGGTACGCTCCATCCTACAAGGCTGTCAGCCTCTCACAGGCAGCCACACCTCCATCTCCGAAGACTGAATCCTGGAGACTTCCCAGCAGGAGGAACGGCGTGAGGAAGACCTTGAACCCTCCGCAAGTCATGCCACGTAGGGCGTTGCCTACTTGCGTGCTGGGTGGGCCAGTTGTACATGTCTTCCATTCCATTTTCTGTCCATAGTTAAAAAGACAAATACGTAGAAAATTAAAGTGATTCATCTAGTAGAGTCTTAAAACTGTATCATGTGTGAATGCGAGCAGAATGTCTCTTGTCATATATTATTAAATTTAAAGCTACAAGAGAAAATGAACTCTCCCCTAACCTCTCCCAATACAGACGGATATTTCCATTCTCAACGGAAAAGCTAAAGAAATAGGCATCTCCCAAGAGTATTCCAGCGAGAGCTTCACCTCCTCATAGATGTCTGCAATCTCAGCCCTTGAGTTGAGTTCCCAAGCCAATAAATTATATTAATTAATTACACCCATAGGAGGATAGTGCTGCCTTGTTGCTATTATGGTTATCAATACAGTTACTTCCGTGAATTCTGTTAGCTGCGCACTTTTTTTTTATGGATATGAATTTATCTTCACAGTCGCCTGTGAAGGCAGACTGGTGATGACTTTTATCAACACCATTTTGGTGATGAAGAAACCAGAAAGAGAAGTGCGAAGGCATTTCCCAGCCAGGGTAATGCCGCAGATCTAAAAGCACTGTTGGATTTGGAACTCAAAGGGTTGCAGTTGTTGTGCACTTAGGCAAAAATTCACACTCAGAGATTCCCATGGGTTTCCGGACAAAATCCCTGTTGTAGAGAAAGATGTTCTCCAAGGTCAAAAAAGAAAAATCCTAATGGCCTTGCTGATTGAGGTAGATTCCAAAGGGTTCGAGTTATGACTTTATTTTTTTGTTCTTTCTTTGCACATGAATGTCTCAAAGGAGCAGTTACTAAAAGGAGGGTCCGTGTGAAAAGTTTCAATATGCATCTATATAGTGTGTAAAAATGTTACCCCATATTCATAGCATATCACTGTGAGTTTACTTCTGTTTCTTAATCATTGGAGACACTTAAGCATGGTAATTCAGAATTGCTCAAGGAAAAGCATCACTGTCCCAGCTAGACTTAGCACTAAATGTGCCATGACTCCAAGCTGTGTTTCTTTCTCTCTGTGTGCATACAAAGTCAAAGCCAACCTCTGTAATGTGACCTTCTGGGTCCCCAGTGACTCGTTCCCAAACTGTCTCCTGAACTATGCATTGGGCGCACACAAACATGTTCTAAACTGTGTACAAATCACCCTACTCCTCATGCCATCGACTCTCTGAACTCTCTCTTTGTACATTCAATTATGTTTATCCCATCCTCTTAGAATACCTTTATCTTCATATTAGTCTACATTGTAGAGTCTCTTTTTGTCTTTAAAATATCTGCCTTAAAATACCACAACTTCTCTTGAATTCCCAAATTATCTTTGTGGGGTCGTTCCCTTCGTTGCTTCCCGTAATATTTACCAATGGCTTGTATACCCTCGGAGCAAAAACACTGTCATGTTCAGGCTTTATTTTTATTTTCTATAAAACCTAGCAATATGTTTTATATTTAGCAAGTGCTTATTTCTCTTATTTACCTAATTGTTCATGAAACTTTTTCAAACCTTTTCTTACCTAAATGAGGTTCAGTTAGAATTAGAAAGAGATATGCATTCTTCATAGAACATAAAGGGGGAATACATATATTTGGTGGCACTGGTTATTTTGGATTAAGGAAAATTTTAATTTGTATTAAACTATTTTTGTTTATGTGTTTTATGTTTTTAATGGTCCTCCCTCCACTGTATGCAGGTTGAGATTTCAAGTTTTCCAGGGAAGTTCTTAACATGCCAGATGATATTTCTCTAGGTCTTTACCTGTGTTCTCTTGCTGACCATTTGAAATGATACCCACATAACGCTAATGCCAGAGATTTTCCTGAAGAGTCCCTTTTAGAAAGATTAAAGGATATATTCTTGTTGCTAGAGGCATAGTTACACTTAAAAAATGAGCAACTACAACAAAGATGACTAGCTTAACCTCTCTTAGGGAAAAAAAAATATGTACAGCTAAAGTCATTAGGAGTGGAAGAAAATGTTTACGCACATTTTTAAAACGCAGGTGATTTCAGGAGTTCATCTAGTTGGTTGCATTACTGAGATATCCCCACATTAGATGGCCTCCAAACCTTTAATCTTCCAGGACATCCTGTCCTTGGAGATTTTTATAAAATTGCTCAAATCTCCATCCCATATTTGGTGGAAAATCAAATACTTTCCCATATCGACAAGAATTCTTTGGAGAATTGGGGTGAAGTAGGGTGAGGCTGCTTGAGTGAAGGCTGTGGTACTTGTCCTACATACTCACAACTCCTCCGGTTCAGACATTTACAGATGTTAGGGCTTCAGTGTGATCAATCTGTATTTAAAGACACAAAAATACATCAGACAAAAAGAGGGCATAGAGGGAAAGTGTGCCGTTGTTAGTATTGCATTTACTAGACTCTAACCACAGTTAATACAAGCAAAAAAAAAAAGGTTTTTTTTTAAGGGTGGGGGGAGGATTTCTGATAGGACTGTGGAATTTAAAGAGCCAGTCCTTAAAACATAGGGACACCAGGCACCCCATAAATCTGCACTCAGAGTGTTGCTGTTGACATGCTTCTGCCGCCAAAGAAATCTGTGCCTATTAATTTTCAGTGTCAAATTCCAAATTCCTGGGAGGAACATGAATGGCCCAGATTGGAATAAAGGTTCTATAACTAGAAAGTTGTGGGTTTTTTTTATTTCTATTTTATAACTAAGCCCAGGAGCAACAGAATGGGCTACCTGAATCCCACTGTCCTGCCTGTGGAGTCTGAGGTGGGGAGAAGGGAACCGCTGTGCCTTGGGGGGCCTCCTGGGAGGTGTCTGACATCGAGAAGGTTTAGTTTCCCCTCCTCGCTGGGCACAGGAGGACACTCGGCCTCTGCAGAGTTGAGGGCCGCTCCCAAAGCTGTGAGTTACTAGAAGAGAGGTCTCCTGATCTGCCCTACCTGGAGATGATTAGAGAATTTACATTACAAAGGTTAGAGGGATGAATGGAATGTTAAATCATCAGGCCTTCAAGGAAGCAGAGAAGAATTCTGTTTCTTGAACTTACAATCTGAGATGGTAATTCAAGTGTACAAAAACACAAATGAGATCCATCCACTTCCCTTGCACCACCCCTCAGCAGTGGCAAGCCACAGGAATGAAACATGTTGGGCAGAGGAATAAAAATCATCACCTCTCATCCTTTCATCAGCTTCCCAGACCATAAACTCCATCGTCATGGAGAATCTAAGATCTCCACTTGATGTACCTGACCGGTGGCCCAGTGCTCCAGGTGAGACAGGGATCCTAGCATGACTGTCCACAAAGCTAAACTCCAGAGCAGCAGCCCCCAAGCCAATGGGGATTCTGTTAGACATGAGATTATTAGGGGACTTTCTGAGGCCTGTGATATCAGAAACCCTGGTGGGCCAGGCTTGGATGTCTAACAAGTCTTCTAGATAATTCTGACACAGTTAAAGTTGAGAACCACCGCTGCTAGCCTGTTGATACTGCCTTTTAAAACACTACCCCCAGTAAGTACTTCTTTTATGTATAGCTTATTTTATTTATTTTTAGGTGAGAGAACTTACAGAGTACCTTCTATATGCCCAGTGCTATTCTGAGTGTGTTAGAAACAGTAACCCATTTAATCCTCATGTCGGCCCTATGGCATAAGAGCTACGTTATATTTTCAGTCCAACAGGGAGAGAAACTGAGGCACCGAGTGGCTGGATCACTTTTCTGCCAGTGAGTGGAGGACCCGGGCCCCATGCCAAGAAGCCTGGCTCTAGAGCCTGCCATCTGTCAGGAGCAGGACGCCAGGGAAGACCACTGTGACCACCCTCAGCCCATAAGGTATCCTTCTTCTCACCTCTCACTTTGAACACTCATTTGCCATCTTACCATTCATCCTCCACCCTCACTTCTCGTGTCAAGAATCCCCCACCTGTGCCTTGGCAGCACTTGCTCTCGTCCCCCGCTACCAGGATGCGGTGTGGCCATCAGCTCGTGGCATCAGTGTCACCTGGGAGCTCATTACAGATGCAGAATCTCGACCCCGGTGGACCTGTTGGATCTGCAGGTGGATCTGCACCGTGGCAAGATCCTCGACGGAATCAAATGCACCTTAAAGCTCTTCACGCATGGACCTCCCACGGCCTCATCCCTATTCTCTCCAGGGATACGCCCACCTCCAGGATGCAGGAATCAGTCCAGGAGCACTGATCTGGGAGAAGCCGAACACCCATAGTCAATTCCCCCCAGCCACAGTTGTTGGCTTCAGTTAAGAACGACATGCAAGACAAGGCGGTGAAGCAACTGAAACTTGAGGCCTATAGTTTTATTTGGGTTCTTTGAGCAGAGAGGTTCTCTTCCTCTAGACTGGCTGCCATGGTGGCATGAGGCTACAGACAGCAGATTCCACCCTGCAGAGCAGAGGGCAGATCCAAACAGGCGACACAGAGCCCAGGGACACAGACGGACCCTGCACCCCAGGTGTGTCTGGAACCAGCTCCTTCTCCCAACTTCTCAGGTTCATGAGCCAGTAGCTTTCCTTTTCTTACTGGACACAGGTTGGGTCTCTTTGTTGCTTTGTCAAGTGCGATAAAACAGGGGTACCAATACAACATCATTTGGTATTTTATTAGATATTACCTCGGACAATTAATAAACTCCCATGTAGGTTGCTTTTATCTCTCCAGATAAATCTTTTGAGAGGATAATGCTACCTTCCAACTTATTTTGTAACCGCTATGACACTTTGTATATTGCAAAGTAGTGAATACATAACCTTATATTGAATACAGAAGAATGGGTTTAAGAGTATTAACTTATGGTGTTTAGGACAGTCAGAGGAGAGAAGACACTAATTCATCAAATATTCACTGTGCACAGTCCGGGTGTGTAGACCAGGCTGTGCATTAGTGGAGCAGAGGTGGTTAAACGGTGCTTCCCGACATCAGAGATGCTACAGGGCGGTGGGGAAAATCGTAGAAACTTTCTTTTGATTTTTGACACATGTAGTATAATCCTCATAGCACCCTCATGCACTATACATAGGAGCTGCCGTTTTATAGGTGGAGGTAGAAAGCAAATGGATTAAGCAACTTAAGGAATCTGAACGGTAAAAATCAGACATGGATTTGAGTCCAAGCCAGTTTGATTCAAAAGACAACTTCTTCTACTACACTCTGCTGTTTTTGGCCTCTCTGAGCATGCATTCCTTTTTCCTGGGTGTGGGGCAGGGACCTCACTGGAATGGAGGGTCTTATGACCTATAGTCAGGCAAGGGAGGTCAGACAATTTCTTTATGGCCAGTTTTTTCTCCCCCCCACACAGAAAGGCAAAAGGAAAGTCACAATAACATGTTTTAGGTTTTATAGCTGGCTTTGGGGAAAAGGGGTTCTGGTTTCCATGAGCTGCCTTGGGGAGGAGAGATTCTAGTTTCTGCGGCTGCTTGGGTTGGGGGCAGAGTGGGACTGAGAGACAGGAGAGTGGGGAAGGGCGGGGGAAAAACTTTTGCTTCCGAAGCCTTCATGTTAGGGCATTGTTTTCTGAGCCCCAGCCGTGTCCTTGTCAAATAGAAGGAGGGCCTTTGATAAGATTCCGAGGAGGACAGTAGGACTTACTGCTACAAAGTATCATGTCTGTAGCAAATGTGAGTTAAAATGTTACTATCAGATCAGAATTCTATCTAAACAGAATCTCCCGTAACAGAGTTTCCTCCCTTCTGCATGACTGTAGGCTGTGTTGGCTCAAAGCTGTAACTTGACACCCACAGGGTACAATAATAGAACATATATTATCAGATAACAGACATACGCCCTTCACTTAAATGAGGAGTCTTAAAAGGTAACAGGGAGTAGATTGTAAGTAGCTAGGTTTACACCCGTGTTGAGATCATCAAAGCTCCTAACTTCTGGGAGAGGGAATCTGCTAGCCTGGCAGGGTACAGTCTAGGAAGACTGGCTTGAGGAAAATATTTACCTTTTCTAGGGGTAGAATAGCCTAATAGTCCCCATTGATATTGGAAAGGTGACGACACACAGAAATTCTTCGTGTGACATCAGAGTATATGAAAAAAGAGCTGAGTAAAGAGGGCAACAGATGTCCAAAGACAGTTCCTACCTTGGTCCAGGGACACTTTGGTGCTAAGTTGACACCATTCCTTTTCTGTCCTGTTGATCTGTCCTGTTGACGAGCCTACGTTTAAAGGCTGTTTTAATTCTTCCTCAATAGACTCTGCAAAAAAAAAAAACAAACCCTGAACGGGAAATAGTTCTATGATATGCTTAAGACAGACAGTTCTCAGCTATAATCTTATGTAAATTGATAGCAGAAAAAAAGGAGGAAAGAAAAAAAAGAAAACAGAAACCTTCCAGTACACTTGCTTTCATTTTTATCTTTCCTCATATTTTTCCTTAGTACTTCAATATAGCAGTGTTAGAAATACAGTGGTTTATGAATTCCTGGGGGTTGAATTCTCGAAGTAATAACATTTACCACCATAACGTCCTTGATTTCTATCCACACAGGAACCTCGAGAGCAAGGAAAATTGCTGTCCTCTCACAGCGAGGCATTTCATTGTGTGGTCCTGCCAGCGTGACCCTAATGAGAAGAAGTCCAGGCTTCGGTTTGGGTTTAGAATTCAGTGACAGTTTGATTGTGGACTCAACCTTCTCTGCTACTGTTGGAATGTGAGTTGCACGCTGAATTAATGAGCAGAAAGACCAGAGCTTTGAGCCTGCCTAATGTATCTCTAGTTTCCTTCACTTTATTTTGATTGGCATATTTTATTTTTGTATCTTGATCCAAAATTCATTTGCATATATATATATATATACACACACACACACATGCATATATATATATATATATATTTGCACACTAAGATCATTTGAGGAACAATAGACTTGTAAAACACTGGAAATCAGTTACCCCCCAGGCATCCACTAATTGGCTGAGGTGTGTCCTTTATAGACAGCTACTGGTAAAATTCTTGCTTTTAAAAATCCTGTCATCAAACCCCATGATAGCTTTCCGTTGCTACTATCCGTCTTTTGCCTCTCGATAAACATGAAGAACACTTTCTATTTCTTGCTGCAAGTTAATGCTATTTATATTTTAGAAATGCCAGATTCCTTCACAAGTCACTTGAGACCCAGTGGCAAGAATGAATTACCCTGAACTGCCTGTCTCTCTCCTGACAGGTCTGCCTGGGAAAGCGGCTTGCCTGGAGCGGCATTCATTGTTATTTCACAATTTGAGAGCCAGCAAGAGGCAGTTTTACAAATTTCTAACATAAGGCATAGAATGAAATTCAACAGAAACCGATCTTTCTTTTTTTAAAATTCCTGGCTTTGACCAAATGAGTAGGGACTGACATATTTTGAATTACTTAGTGTATGTACTATAGTGTTTCTCGGCAGTTTAATCTTATAATCATTGCTCCGGGGAGAAATATATTAAAGTTTATTGGCAAACACATTTCCCTGATTTCCTTTCATCCTAAAATAAAATGATGAATTAAGACTTAGCACATATATTAGCATTTAGTATTTGGTATAGTTTTTACTTCGCATGTGCAAATAGAGATCTGTACCCTGTAGCAACCAATTAGAATACATGTGCTGATATCATATCATTTTAAATTAGTATAATGGCTGAGCTGAGGGTTTGAGCTAACAAGAAAAAATATATATTTATTTTCTAAATTAATGAAATAACAGGATAAAATTTGATATAGCTTGTGTTATCTATAATATTTATTAATATGAAATTCATGTTCTTTTATTTATTCTAGAAATAAGTCCACAATGTTGTGACTATTTCTGTAATAATTATGCAACCCACAAGACTGTTAATCCAAGACAATTGATTCAGCATTTCTTCGTGATTTCTGTGCTCCCCGGATAAGCCCAAGGTAAACTCCTGCATGGTTGAAATGCTCAGTGTTGCCCAGGCTCCCTGGGGAATGTCAAGGATAAACAGATTTCCCCAAATATTAGCACTAAAAATCCTCCTTTTACAGTGAAAGTTCATGTTTAAAGAGACGGAATTTCCCACCCTGGTAATAATATTTTGTCAATAGAAAATGCAGTTCTTGCCTCTTGTTCAAATTTTAAAATGAAGTCTTCTTACCATGCTATTTCCAATTAATAATGGTCATGATTACATCACACCAATACTAACTAGTATTTATTTAGCTCTTGGGTGTATGTCAGATGTCACATTCAGCACCTTTTTTCATCGCTTTAATTCGCTCTCATAATAACCACGTGAGGTAGGTAGCTCCATTTTACAAGCAAAAAATTAAAATATCTGAAGGTTTTTAGAGAGGTGACGTCTCTTATCATCACCAAGTGAGTAAATGGTGAAGGTAGGAGTCAAACCAAGACATCCTTCACCCAGTGCCTGAAGTCTTAAACAGAAAATATTTTCATTGGTCATCAGTTTCATGATAATAAAAATAATGTCTTAGCAAAAATATTTCTCTTCAAATGCTCCTTTCAAGTACTGAGTGTAACAGGTTTCTTAATAACTACTTGCAGCCTAGTGTCTCAATTTCACCCTCCTGAGTCAAGCTTACCGTCTGCTAAACCAAGTCCCATGGATTTCATTGCATAATTTTCCTCCAATACATTTATTTCTCTCACTGTCCATCATCAAAATCTAGTTCAACCTATTATACGAACATTTCTTGCTGAATTCTTTTCTAAAAAGCTCTCTAAGCAGTCTCTCCAGAGCCACCGCAGCCATCGCTTTCCCATGATCCATTCTCCACTGTACAATCACAGTCTTCTCAAAACACAAATGTGATGTCAGATGCCTGCTTGAAAAATCCCACTGGGGGCCCCCCCGGATCTTAGGATAAACACCAATATACTTACGCCGGCTGACGGGGCCTTGTGTGGTTCCCCCCCCCCCCCCCCACTGAGGACCAGCAGCTCTATTTCCCGCCACTCCCATGAGGCTCTTCCATTGTACACAGGTACCCTGGTCTCTTCTCAGCCCCGGAGGGTGTGCATGTGCCATTCCTTCTGCCTCAGTGGCCCTTTTCCCCCTTTGCCACGGCTACCCTCTACTCACCCTTAGGGTCTCAGTTAAACCGTAATTTCCTACCTTCCGAAACATTCCCTGACCTCCCTGAATGCTTCAAAATTCCCAGCATGCTCAGACAGCCCCAGATGTCTCTCATTAGCAGGTGTCCCGGCATGCTCACACCTGTGTACGGTCTGTCTCCACCCTTGGAGCTCCAGGAGGAAACCACCCTCGCCCTTGTGGTCCTTAGAGGACCATGTCTAACACACATCTTGTCCACTGCAGGCACGTGACAAGTATTTCTTGAATGAGTGCACACTGCTCCACAGCAGTGCGGTTTAGAGTTCTTAAATCCTTCGAACTAAGTGCTTTTAGATTATTATTAATAGCTAGTCAGGCCCTTTCAAAAGTTCCACTAAGACGAGTTAGAGACACCCAGAGATCAAAAGTCCATACATTTTCTTCTACTTACTGTTCTGTTTGCAGCGCATGCATTTCCTATGTAATATGGTCGTTGTCATACATTCAAAGTATTTCACATTTTGAATAACTGCTTTATGAACTTACAGATTATTTACAAGTATTTTTCTTCAGTTCCAAACATATGGAGTACCCCTATTTATCTTTTCATTATGAATATTTTGCTTATGTCTGCTGTGATAAGCAAATACAATGTTTAAAACTCACACACCCTGTGAGATTTAAATCCTCTGAAATTCATCTAATTTGATTTATGTACTTACAAATGTTCAATTTTTTTTTAAAATGTGTTACATGTGCTTGAATTCTGCAGTTACAGGGTGAATAATTCTATAAAATCCACAGAGTTAAATTTATTGTTCCTGGGGTTAAATGATTTTCTGATTTTTTTCTGTTAAAACTTGTGTCTGATTGTGAACTTGCCTATTTCTCATGTAATTTTTGCCACTATTTGCTTTATATATTTATTTTTTCTTCTCATTTTTCTTCAAATTGGCCAATGCAAATTCATCTCTATAGAAGTGCATTGATTTTCCTTCCATTATGTCCAGTCTGCTGTTAAAGTCATCCAGTGAGTTATTTCCGGCATTGCACTTTTTCTTTTGCTTAGAGATTCTATTTATTTCTTCTTATAAATTTTATTTCTCTGCTGAGATTTTATATTTTTACATTCATTGTGAGCCTATTTTCCTTTACATTCCTTAATGTCAGTGTTGTGACTGCTTTAACCCCCTGATCTGCTCATTTCTACATCTGAATCTTTTCTATCCATTTCCTCTTCTCTTAGTCTGGTCACATTTTTCTATTTCCATGGAAACCTGGCCTTTTACCTGTCTCCTCAACATCTAGAGAGGAAATTAGCAGGGCTATGGAACAGAATATATAATCTGACCATAATAGTATGAAAGAGAATGCAACAGAAAAAAATCTCTAAACACATGAAAACTAAATAACACACTTCTAAATAATCACAGGTCAAAGAGGAAGTCTCAAAGAAAATAAAACTGGATCCATAGAGCTAGATAAATATAAAATTTAAAAATCTGAGGGATACAGATAAAGCAGTAATGAGAGGGTAATTCATAGCTCTAAATTCTTTTATTATAAAAGAAGAACAATATCAAATCAATAAACTAGTTTTCCAATGCTAGGAACAAGAACAAGAAAATTAGAATAATTACAAAGCATGCAGAAGGAGTTCAGTAAAGTTGTAAGATACAAGGTCAACACCAATAATTCCATCACATTTCTATGTATTTGCAGTCAACATGTGAATACCACAATTAAAAACACAATATTATGTACAATCACTCCAAAAGGAGCAAAATACTTAACAAAGCATATACAGGGTCTATGTGGTGAACATTACAAAATGATGATGAAAGAAATAAAAGAAGACCTAAATAAATGAGAGACATACCATGTTCATGGAGTGAACATAGTAAAGACACCATTTTTTCCCAAATTGTCTATAGGTTCAAAGCAATTCCTGCCAAATTCCAGCAAGGTTTTGGTTAGACATAAACAAGTTTATTCTAAAATTTATATACAAAGGCAAAGGTCCTAGAATAGCTAAAACAATCTTACAAAGAAGAAAATTACAGAAAGAATCACTGTATCTTGTATTAAGGCTTATTATGTAGCTAAAATAATCAAAACAGTATGGTTTTTGGCAGAAGCATAGACCCATAGATCAACAGAAAGGGATGCAGAACCCAGAAATATCTCCACACAAATATGTTCAACTGACATTTGAAAAAGGTGCAAAACTTATTTGATGGCAGAATGATACTATTTTCAACAGATGGTGCTGAACAATTAGACATTCATAATGCAAAAAAAAAAAAAAAAAATCAACCTCAACCTAAACCTCACACATTAAAGAAAATTAAACTCAAAATGTTTCACAGACTTAAGTATAAAACCATAAAACTTTTATGTATGTATGTATCTATAGATATACACATGTGTGTGTGTGTGTGTGTGTGTGTGTGTATCAGACAATTTTCAGGAATAAAAGCTAGACAAAAAGTTCTTATAATTGACAACAAAAGCGTGACCCATAAAGAAAAATTGATAAATTGGACGTCATCAGAATTAAGAAATTTTTCTCTGTGAAGGTCCATGTGACGAGAGAAAAGACAAGTTGTGACCAAGGAGGAAGTATTTGTAAAGGGCAAACGACTAATAACTAGAATATGTTACATAATTCTCAAAATCCAACATTAAAGAAACAATCCAATTTGAAAGCAGGCAAAAGACACGAAGAGATATTTCACTGAGAGGGATCTACAGATGGTAAATAAACATGTGGACAGGTTTTCAAGATTGCTAGCAATAAGGGAAATGGCAATTAAGACCACATGAGAGATCATCATGCATCTACTAAAACAGCTAAAATTAAAAATAACGACAATACCAAATGCTGGAGCAAAAGCCCAGACACTGAATCACTCATCCATTGCAACCAGCACTGCAAAACAACCCAACCACTCTGAAATTGTTTGGAAAATGTCTTTTAAAGCTAAACATACAATTAACCAGAGGACCCACTAAAATTACTCTGGGGCATATATGCCTGAGAAATGAGAACTTGTTTTCACAGATAAAACAGTATACAGATGTACAGCAGAAACTTTATTTGTAATAGCCGGAAACTGGAAACAGCAAGGATGCATTTCAACAGAGGAATAGTTAAACTACAGCAGACATAGCATGGGACACTGCTCAGACGTACGAACCAACGACTTGGATAAATCTCCGGGGAATTTTGCTGAGTTAGAGGAAAAAGTCAACCCCAAAATGTTACATACTCTATTATTTAATTCATGTAATGCTTTTTCAATGACAGAATTTTAGAAATGAAGAACATATTGGGTGTTGCTCAGGGGTAAGGATTCATGCAGGAGGATGCAGTTATCAAGGAATAGCATGAAGGATTCCTGCGGTGATGGGACTGGTCCCATCTGGACTGTTCTGGTGGATTCAGAAACCTACATGTGATAAAACTCTGCAGAACTAAACACACACAGGCAAATGAGTACAAGTAACACTTGGATACTCTGAATAAGGTGAACGGGTTGTAACGGTGCCAATATCCTGGTTGTAACATTGTATTATCGTTTTGCAAAATGTTACCAACAGAGAAAGTATTTGTTTCAACTGCATGGGAATCCACGATTATTTCAGTAAAAAAAAAAAAATCACTTAAAAATACAAACAACATGACAGACTAAGCCAAAATTATTTTTCAGGAGGCATATCTGCAGTGGGAAATCAATTGTTCTGAACCCAAGAAATATACAGTAGGTGGAAACAGATGTGTACCCAACATGAGCCTATAAACACAAACTTTAACCTGAAAGGCTAAGAGCTTTATTCAAGCGCTATTCAATCATTCTCCCGACTTCGCTTGGTATGCCGTACACATTGTTCTAATTAGAGAGCCATTTCCTTTGCACAGATGTTTTCAATTTTAACAGACCACAGTGACGTACAACAGGACAAAACAGCCCTTCTCATCTTCAGTGACTACCACTCTCCCCTAAGACATGAGAGTTAAATCTTTAGACAGCTTTTATGCATGTATTCTAAATACAAAGCACCTCTAACAAAAAGCTGACATATTGCACTAGAAAGAAAAAATTGTTGTATTCTGTAGACTAAATAGTAAGCCACTCATTTTAAATACACTTCCCATAAAATCAAACCTAAGAACAGCAAAGCCATTCTGTACTGAACTGTCAACTGCAGTGATCAATTTTACAAAACATATAAAATGCAAGTTTTATCTTTTCCTTTGTTTCTGTCATTATGGAAACTCCTCTAATAAAAAATGTCGATGGGTTGTTTCTGATTATAAACATGGTATGTGTTCAATTGAGAAATTTGGAGAAGCAAAAAAAAAAAAAAAAACCCATTTGCAGGTCTACCACACAAAACTAGCTTCCATGACTCTTTTACTTCAGTTCCTTAAAACATTTATTTTACTCGTATATGTATGCGCTTAATTGAGTTATAATTCCATGTAGAACACAAATCTTAAGGTGGGGCTTGATGAATCTTTACAGACATCTACATCCATGATATAGAACACTTCCAGCCTTCCTCATGGTACCTCTGGGTAGATTACTCATCCTCCCTGCTATTCTGACCTCCAGGTAACAGAATAGCTTTGTCTGTTTGGGAATTACAGATAAAGGGAAGGCATGCTTTTGTGTCTGGTTACATCACCCCCACGTTAAGTTAGTGAGGTTCATTCAGCTGCAAAGAACAAATAGTTTGTTCTTTTCCCTGCAGTGGTATATTCCATTGTGTTTATACAAACAATTTATTTATCCCTTCTACCGACGGTGGATATCTAGGTTCTTTCTACTGTGGAGCTATTATGATGAACATGTGCTGCTTTAAACATTATGTCTTTTGGCAGAAACAGGCACTCATAGTTATTGAGCACATGCCTGGAGGGAAAATTACTGAATAAGAAGGTAGATGTGTGTTGAGTGTTTGTTGACAGCACCAATTTATGGAAGTTCCAGTTGCTTCTTATGCTTGCCGACACTGGTTATTGTGTGTCCTTTTAATTTTAGTCAGTTTGGCAGTAACATATAATTTTAAGCCAAAATGAGAACACATTGAAGCTAGAATTATTGTATCTTTTGCTTTACAGTTAACATGACATCATCCTCATGAAATGCTTGGTTTTGACCTTTGGTTGTTACAATCATTGCTAGTTTGATGAGCTACAAAAACAACTTCTAGAAAAGGCTCACAAAAATGTCTAAAGCAATCACATTTTTTGAAATTTTAGTTAATCTCACAGTGTATGTGTATGACTATGTTTGTGTATGTTTAAAATAACTTGTGTATTCTATAAAGAAATAGATTTTAACAGGTCTTAACTTACTAAACAGCATTTTCCAAATTATGACAGGACTGTACTGAATGTGATGATTCACATGATAAGATATATGAAGTTATAAGAATATAACATAAACTCCCTCTAGTATATTTTTAATCATTTTTTGTTGGTTCATTTTGTTTTTAATTCTAGTTCTGTGTGAATATTAATGCCCAAGAGTAGAATTACTATTCTGTCATGGAAATTTTAAATCTGTTTTCATGGAAAACTTGCCAGAAACTAAAATTTCATCACCAATTTACTATATTAAGAATTGTATTAGATCATTTGTGCTATGCGTGCAACATTGTATTGCTATTGTTTCGACTACCTTCTTTTTAGCTTTATTATTTTTTTTTCTAGCTCAGAGAGTTCTCCTTTTAGTTTTCTTCATCTGGTTTTGGTTTTTGTACACATACACACATATAACACATTTTTCTCTGCTGCTAAATAGGTCTTACGTATTAAAGTGAATACCAAGAGGGAGATTTAAAAATCAGCTCTAATCTACAAGGATACATTTTTTCACCTCTTTATCTTGAGGAAAGGTGTAGATATAAATACATATTTTTTATTAACTTGCAAAGTATTGAAAGCTATCAGGTCCAATTATATAATCTAAGCAGGAGAGTGACTCTGAGCAATAAATGCTAAAGTTGACTTGCCATGTTGTGGTTCTACTCATCATAAAAGGTGCTGGTGGGGATCTTTAAAGGCCCAGTGGTCTTGGACCTGGCTTCCATAAAGTTATATTTCGTTTCACAGCCCCAAAACCCTTAGAATATGCAACACTGAGAGTGAACTCGCATATAAACTACAGGCTTTGAGTGATAATGGCATGTCAACGTAGACTCATTGGTTCTAACAAATGTACCACTCTGCCTTGGGATTTTGATAGGGAGGAGGTTAGACATATTTATGGGGAAGAAGTATATGAAAAATCTCTGTACCTTCTGTTCAATTTGCTGTGAATCTTTGAGATTCACGGAGCAGAGCAGTTTGACTGCTCTAAAAATTAAAGTTTATGTTTCAAAATAGCACAAAGTATTTAAAAATCTTTTGCTGTTATTAAATAACAGTATGTGAAGCACCGTTCTTTCTATTCACAGATTATGTATCTTCCTTGCATCCATTCACACATTTTTTTTAGGAAAAAAAATGGAACTGGTAAAATATTTTTAAGAAGTTGCTATAATAATTTTGTTCCCAAATTATTAAAGGTTTTATCCAGTTTGCATTGCATACCAAAAACTGCATTCAGTTTATTTTGTTTTCGAAAGACTCCGCTAGAGTCTTTTGTCTCAAGAGCCCAGGCAGTATCCAGGGAGTATAACCTCAAAGGTCTCTTCTCCACATGACATAAAAACATAACTATCACTAGGAGTCGGGGCGGTTTGGGGTCCATGTAGAGAGTTGAAAACACACACACACACAAATGGTTAAATCCCATAAAAATGATTTTCCTCTTTTGCATCATCACGTATTGTGATTTCTAATGTCATCTGTTGTTCTGCGGGCTAATATGGTCCCCAAAGCTCTGGTGCCTTCTGAAAGCTGCGGGGGGAGGTTTAGAGTTGCCTGCTCTGGAGTCTACGGTCTGTGTTTGAAATATTTCCAGCAGAGAGCTAAAGATGTTCACATGCAGCTCCTTTTAAGAAGTCTGGATTGTACAACACCCAGTGTGAAATGACACACACAGCCACCCAGCTAAAAGATAATCAAATGAGCTGAGATAGTCACAGTACGCTATAGGGTGAAATTCTGAGTCAGGACACATGTGCACCCTGCAAAGTCAGTAGTATTTTGTATGACTGCAGTGCTGAAACACGATAAATGTACAGGTCCTTTTCCCAGTTGATCATTGTAGCTTAAAATCAACCCAAGTTCTTATTTTCAGAAGATATTGGAGAAATGTTTCAGCAGCAGATATAGAGCTTCCCTAACCTGAGGTCCTTCCTATCAAAGTGGATGATATCGATCCTTAATTCTTTCTTGCCTTCCTCTTCCCTTTGAAAGCAACGAATCATTGATACTTGAAAAGCTATAACCAACGCCAGACCTGGGGTGCAAATGCCAGGTGATAACCACCTCTACCCAGTTCCCATTATGACTGGCCTGATTAGAGAAACATAATCATCACATACATGCTCTGATCCGTCCGATTTAAATGTTGTCAGTGTTTTAGCAAGTGACCTATCTACTCATCTCTAAAGTGAAGGTAGTTATTAAATAAGATCTAGACTTGATTCCCGAGTAGAGCACCAAGAGTGAGGTATGCTGTGGTTTCTAACAATTCTCCTTCTTGAGATATTGAAAAACATCTCTATATACTATCCAATGTCTTTCAATATTTTAGAATTCTTACAATGTACTGTAACAACAAAATGCTTCTTTCGGTAATCCCACATCTATGACTGCTTCAGCATCTCAATAATTCTAATTATATGGCTGCATTTGGGGCTAAAGCCATCATATCATCCATAAACAGTGGCCTATTTGTATCATCCTTTATAATACTTATAATTTTCACTTTTCTAATTATACTGTATTGGCAAAGACATCCAGGACAATGGTGAATACAAAAGCAAACACCCTTCTCATTTTCCTGATTTGAAGGAAGCATTTACATTTTCACCAAGTGCAAAGATTGTTATAGATTTCTTTTCCTGTAGAAAATGTTTATTGGATTAGAGAAACTCTCTTTTATTCTCAATTTGTTAACATTTTTAACATAAGTGTTCAATTTTATTACATACATTTTCTGCATTAATGTGATGATCATTTGGCTTATTTCCATCAATTTACGGAGGTGGCAAATTACATCAATTATTTTTCTTGTGCTGAAAAGCTTGTTGATGTGATCCTGCATTGTTCTGGATGTATTTGTGAGATTAGACATCCATTTTCCTTCCTTATACGGAGTCATTCTGTTTATGATAGTAAGCAGATGGTAAAGCATCATTTGTCATAATTCTTAATCATATTTTAAGAATAATTTCTCTTTTCATGTTTTCTGGAAAGATTTCTGTAAGAGAAATTATATTTTCTGTATGCTTGATGGACTTTAAAAAACCCTCCTAGATTGTTATTTTCTCAGTGCAAAAATTGTGATTACTGAGATAATTTTTTGATGATCTAGGATTATCCATGTTTTCTTTCCCTTGAGATAGCATTTTGTCAGAATAATTTTAAATGTCCAATTGTTTGCTTATTTTTATTTTTATTACTTCCTAACTGCATTTTTTGTGTGTGTTTGTAAGATGAAAATTGGTCTAATTTATTTTAAGTGCATCTTTTGTTAAAGAGCATATGGCTGTATATTTTTAATCCAGCCCAACAATCTTTGCATTTCATTGGATGATTCAGTTCTTTCTCCTTTATTGTGGTCACCGCATATTCGGATTTATTTCTGCCTATCTCCAGCCACTGTATGAATTGGTTGAGGAGTGTGTTTTTCCTGTGGTTCCATTTTTTCCTCTACTACTTTTGAAGTTATAAATTCTATTTCTTTTTGTGCAAGAGTACGATAGAAAGTTTAACATGTGCATTTTACTTAATGAAATCCAAACTTAAGCACTTTGATTATCATGCTGTCAAAGAACACAACAAACTTAAGTTACTTTAACTGTGATCACCCTTGAACTCACATACTATGTTTTCAAATAGCTTGGTTGTATCATTTTAACATCATAAATTAAACATCATTTTATTGCCTTATATTAGCAAGGCATTTTCAAACTATTTACATACATTCTTAACTTCTTCCTGCTTTTATATCCTCCATCTGGAATCATTTTGCTTTTTCCTGAAGCACATTCTCTGTAGCTTCCTGTAGTAAGGGTTTGTTGGTGGGAAACTCTCAATTTTTGTTTCAAGGGCAATGTATTTATTTTGTTCTCAGTCTCTAGTTTACTGAGTATAAAGTTTTAGGTTGACAGGGTTTTGTTTTTTTTTTTTTTGCTTTTTGTTTTTGGGGCTTTTTGAAGACAGGGTCTTGCTCTGTCACTCAGACTGGAGTGCAGTGGCATCATCATAGTTCACAGCAGCCTCAAACTCCTGGGCTCAAGTGATCCTCCTGCCTCAGCCTGCCAAGTAGCTGGGACAACAAGCACATGCCTTCATGCCTGCCTAATTTTTTATTTTATTTTATTTTTTGTAGAGATGGGGTCTCACTATGTTGCGCAAGCTGGTCTCTAATTCCTGGCCTCAAGCAAACCTCCCCTCTCAGCTTCCCAAAGTGTTCAGATTACTGCCATGAGCCACTGTCCCTGACCTTAGCTTGACAGTTACTGTTTTCCCCGCATTTTGAAGGACCTGTTCCATGCATTCTAGCCGTAGCTGTTATGGCTGAAAGGTCTCCTACAGGCTCACTGCCATCCCACATGGGCAGTGGGATCCCTTTAAGACATCGCCTGATGAGAGAGCCTTCACAGCCCTGGGTGATATCTGGTCTCACTGCAAAGTTCACAGATAGGAAATTCATCAGAATCACTGAATTTGCGTTTCAAAAAAAAAAAAGTTTGACAGTTGTCTCTTTGAATCCTGCCTCTCCCTCATGTTCTGGGTTCCCTCCTTTTGAAGCCCAAATGGATGCAAGTTGGACATTCTCAGCGCCTCGTCCAAATCTCGGCGGCTTTCTTTCATAATTTTCCCTCTTCATTTTTATGGTCTACAGTCTGGGATTTTTTTTTTTATCCCAGTAACTTTATTTAAATGTATACACATACTTGGTTTTAAAGTCACTTAATATATTCAGTTTTAAATCTCAGTGATTCTTTTTTATTTGTAAAATTTCTCTAAGTTCTTTATCAAGTCCGTTTGATCACTTTAGTAGCCTCTGACACTTTGCTCAGATTTTTAGCATCCACATTTTCATACCCCTTAAACTCATTTCTCTTGTATGTTAATCTCAGAAGTTAAAAATATTTTCAGCCCTTGGAGGACTGATACTTTTTATCTCTTCATGTAGCTTTAAGGTACTCTCTTCAGGACAGAATTTGTGGTCTCCTCTTCCAGGGGTAGGCAGTTCTGGCCCAGAACTATTTTGCATTAAAATTATATTTTGCTTTTAACTTCACACACGATGTGAGTTCTTGCTCCTCTCCTCTCACAGCCTGAGGTTGTGGGATTTTTATCAGCAGCACCCAGAGCCAAGACTAAGTAAGAGCAGCGAGTTTCCCTAAAGTCTCCATTTTTATTTCCCTACTAAAGGTGTCACTTTTCTGCTGTTCCATACCTAATTGCGGTGGAGAATGTGGGCTGAACTCACTCCCCACTTGGCACGAGCCCTGGGCTCCGTCTCCTGAGTGGCCTCTCCCAATTCCCACTCCAGTGGGGGTGTCTCACAAAACTGTCAGCAGTAGCTCTTGGCTTCTGCGCTTCCCTTCTTGGAATGCGTGATCTGTCAACATTGTGAGACCTCTGAAGATTGTTCTTACTACCTGCCAACTATGTGATGCATTAGAAGAGATTTTTAAAAACTATAATTTATCATATTCACCTGTTTTCCAAATAAATTCCCCTCTCCCTCCCTCCCATCCTGCCCCCCTTTTCTCTTTCTTATTTATGCATACACATAATACACCTCTAGATACTCAATATTTCTGTAGGTATTTTTCTTTGAATCCTTTCAGTGAACCTGTAAATCACAGTCCCTTTCAATAAACTCCAGTGGCCTTTTTGTTAAATTATCCTAAATGTGATATTTGCAGACCGCAGTTATTGTCTGAAATGATGTGTTCATTATATACATCTGGATTTCATATTTCTTTTTTTATCTAGTTTTCAAAACAATTTCCACAGGCACAAAATAGAAATGACAGCAGCAATTGCATGTGTTAAAACTATTACACTAACACTCCAAGATCTTTGCTACTACTATCAAATCAGATTATTATTTTGTGTTAAATTTAGATCAGAATAATCTAGAAACTTGTGTTCTTATTTATAAGTGATGCTTTGAATTATCTGCGCCACAGTATAGATTCTTTTGCACTTGTTTCTACACATACATGCACATACAAGCTCACATTTTTTCCAATGTACATATTTTATGTTATTCTAGGGTATATTGATATAAAGCTTTCACATATTTTTTTTTTTACAATTACTGAAGCATTCCAAACATGAAAAAAATGCAGTAAATAATATCAGACATGCTTATGTCCCATCTACTGGGAATGAGCACTTTCCAACAGCTTGTTTTATTTCTCTCTCTTATGCGTGAAAGGTCTCTTTCTGTCCATCTGCATTTCTGTCTTTATCTCTCTTTTAAAAAGTGAACCTGAAAAGATAGTTAAAGCTTCACTTGATCCTTTTGCTACCCACCACACCCCAGAATTAACTAGTATTCTGAATCTATTTTTGCCTTTCCTCTATTTGTTTCTATACTTGTAAAATGTAGCTAGGCATCCATAACTAATATATACTGCAGTGTTTTCACAATTGGTATACATTTTGTTGGATTTATGTCATTTTGCGACTTTGCTTTCCTTGCTATACATTTCTGAGATTTAGCTATGTAAATATAGATTCAGTTCATTCCTTTTAGCTGCTGTACGATATGCCACTGTGTTAATAAACCAAGTAATTATGTATTCACCAAGTGACAGTTAATAAACCAGATAATTATGCATCCACCTTCTAAGTGACAGTTGTTATCGCTTTCCTACTATTTCAAACACTGCCACAAAAAATAGTCTTGTACATGCAAGGCAGTGAACACATGTGAGATTATTCTCTGAGGTCTATAATTAACCTAAAGAATGGCTGATTTGGAATATGTGCATTTCCATTTCTACCCGGTATTGCAAAATTGCTATCTGAAGTTATTATACACATTTATACTCCCTCAAACAATGTATAATCCTATTTCCTTCATTTGTGCCAAAATGTTATCAGACTTATTCAACTGTGGCTGTATGTTGAGTATTAAATTGTGTTTCATTATGGGATTATTTGCATCTCTCCGATTGCTAATGAAGCTGACCACTCTTTATGATCTTATTAGAATTTTTTTTATTTTATAAATTTCCTTTTCATCTATTTGCTTATTTATCTTTTGTTTTCATACCGTATTTGTATATATTATGCATAATAACTTTTTCTTGTTTATATAAACCATAGACATCTTTTTCTAGTTTTTTTTTTTACTTTATTCAGTTGTTTTATGGTATCTGTTTTTCATGGAGAAATTTTGAATTATAAGGAAATCAAATTCATCAAACTTGTTTTCTTCGTAGTGTTTGCTTTCTAAGATTGGCCTAAAAAAAAATTCTTTTTCCCCAAATGTCACAAAGATTTCCTTTTTTACATTCATCTCAAAGTCATTAAAATGTTTATTTTTATGTTTATTTTTATTCATCTCACTTAGGACTTATTATGAATCTTGGCTTTGAAGATGCTCAAATCTCATCAATTCTGAAAATTCAGTAATTAGTGCTTCACATTTTCTGATTCTCTCCATTCTTGTTTTCTAGAACTCCTATTCATATATTAGTAGAATATTTTCATTCTATTCCGCATGCACATTCACTCTTCTTGGAAACTTTCTGTCTTTTACCGTGTTGTACTTGCTGTTAAATCCATCCATTGATTTTTAATTGCAAAAAGTATATTTTTTATTCCTTTAAGTTCCCTTTGAGTGTTGCTTATTCTTTTTTCATTGTGTCTTCCCCTCCCCTCCCACTTAGGGGTTTGATTATTTATGCCCTGAATCATTTTCTCTTTATTCTTTTAATAATACCTTTTCAGATTGCCATTTTATTATTTCAAACCATTGAGTGGAGGCTTGACTTTCACTTTACGGGTGGATATTCATGAACGCTGTGCTGCATGACTCTAGAATGTGAGGCTACCGTTTAGAGCCTGCCCCGTGGTCTGGACTTGGGCAATGTCCAGAGAGGGTTTGTATTTACTTTTGCCGTGAGCCTCAGACTGACCGCTGGCCTGGGACTCATTCTTTAGTTTGCAGCTGGGTTTGCTGGTCCCAGGGTCACATGAGTGGTGTCAATGCAAGTTCTCAAAGTTCTTAAAAACATATCCCAGGTGCAGGCTTATGGTTTTAAATTCTATCAACTTTTATTTCATTTTTCTGCCCAGAGCTCAGGCTGAGACAGGCTTTGAGGTTGTCGTCTATGCATACATTTCATATTATTTTAAATAAATTAAATTGTGTCTTGATGCATTTGTCCATAATGTCATGTTTCTGGCAAGTCGGTTTTCCACTTATCACATGATATCTGCAGCTCTGGACCTCGAAGTAGGCATGTGCATTTCTGACTAAATTAGATGCTAAAATTATTAAAACTACTGGAATAGCTGAAATGTTAATGATCTGCTTATCTCTACTGTGTCCCTAATGACTAATGAAATTCTAAAAAGTTTTATGTTATTACATTCTTATTTCATTTATGTTAGCATAATTGGATGGCAAAATCTGTTTATTGCGCTAACAATAATGGAATGTTTGGGCATGCCTCAATTTATGCAATTGAGTAAGTATGTCAGAAGCAGTAAGAACTAGGGAAATCATTAACTACTCTGCAGACACAAAGGGTCATCTTATATGCATTCATTCATATAATACCACGATGCCCAGAACCTTTATTAGTATAAGCTAGAACGGTGTTAAGGTATTGTTATATATTTTAATTATATATGCAGCATATGAAAGTCAGGGTATACAACTACTAAATACTAAATAGGTAGAATTTATGAAATTACCCGTTTTTCCCATTTAAGAATTAAGCTATATTTTTACAACTTTATTACAACAGAACAATATGTAATATAATACCCCAGTTCCCATGCCTGAGGATACATAAAATAGCATGTATTACATTTTTAATCCTGAGACCCATGCATTTTGGTAAGTGATGAGATCTTCCCCATTAAAATCTGGATAACTTTCTTAAGTAAATATCTCCATCCTCAGCCTGAGACACTATTTCTTGCCTTTGGCAAAGCTAGCCCTTACAGTTTCTCCTTCAAGTCCTTCTAAGCATTGAAGCAATGCTAGGAAACATGTTTCACAGCTGGTGAAAGCTTGGCTTATAGGTCGGATTACATCTTAAATGGGAACACGATGATGGAAAGGAGAATTAGCACTGTGTGACACACTTGCACAGCACTGATGTGGGCAGGGTGGAGAGGTCTGCACGAGAGGCTGCTCTGCGTGGAAAAGGCTTTGCCCCCACTTGCATTTGCTGTTGTATATCTTCCTTCTGTTTTTAAATTTTATTCTATTTTATTTTTTTGAGACAGAGTCTCACTTTGTTGCCCAGGCTAGAGTGAGTGCCATGGCGTCAGCCTAGCTCACAGCAACCTCACACCCCTGGGCTCCAGCGATCCTCCTGCCTCAGCCTCCTGAGTAGCTGGGACTACAGGCATGCGCCACCATGCCCGGCTAATTTTTTGTATATATATTTTTAGTTGGTCAATTAATTTCTTTCTATTTTTAGTAGAGACGGGGTCTCGCTCAGGGTGGTTTCGAACTCCTGATCTCGAGCAATCCGCCCACCTCGGCCTCCCAGAGTGTTAGGATGACAGGCGTGAGCCACCGCACCCGGGCAATTTTATTTTTTTTAATTGAGGCAATATTTGTACATATTCATAGGGTGTGCTGTTTTGATGCATATAACGTATAATGATCAGATCAGGGTAATTAGCCTATCCATCATCTCAAATATGTATCATTTCTTTGTTTGGGGAATATTCGACACCCTCCTTCTAACTATCAGAAGCTTCGTAATCTATTATTGTTAACTATAGTGGTCCTACAGGTGGCATAGAACACGGGGACTTATGCTTCCCTTCATACCTCGCTTGTCTAGGATCAAGAAGGCCAGTGAGTCAGCTAAGATTTGTGGGTCCCTAAATTGTTGTCCATCTCAGCATTGAGAAGGGAATTGGGTAGAAAAAATCCCCCCAAAATGTAATGAGATCCAGGAGGTTTTCTTTCCTAACCTCCCCCTTCCTGAGTCTCTCTTGTCCTTAGTGCATTTCCCTGTTTGAGTAGCCTGTTTTCCTACTTGATCTTGATGTCTACTTAATAGTCAGAATCTGCAAATGGAGGCTTCCTGTGATGCCAAGAGCCAACACCTCTATGTGCACCGACTTCTAAAATTACATTTCTTTTTTTCTCACCATAACAAAAAGGGAATTATTTGGTTCTGGATAAATAATTTGATTATTCAACATTTTCCCAACTTCTTTTTTTTTTTTTTAACTCCAGTGACCACTTACCATTAAAATACAGCAGAATCCTTTCTGCTCAACCACCAAAGGTGTTGGCCCATGAAAGACATTCACCAGGACGGACACTGGCCCGAGAGCCAGGGTGGGCACCAAACCCACGTACTCTGAGAAATGACAAGTGCCATAAATGTAATGCCAACATCTAATGAGTCAGAGTTCGGGACAGAATACAGCCCAAGTACATATGAATTTGAAGCCGGCAGGATGAGGTCAATGAGACGCGAGATTAGAGTCAATT
Source organism: Mirza zaza (assembly GCA_008750895.1). Classification (NCBI taxonomy): domain Eukaryota; kingdom Metazoa; phylum Chordata; class Mammalia; order Primates; family Cheirogaleidae; genus Mirza; species Mirza zaza. The sequence continues at coordinate 79,245 of VSMD01045850.1, forward strand.
GAGGGTATGGTTCGAAGGGTGATGAGTCATGCCAAGGGGAAAGGGAATGATATACTGAGCACGTGTCTCAAATAATTTTGAGCCAACATGATACAGAGGAGGGAGAATCAGCCAATTCTTGGGACACACACAGTTGAACCAGTTCATGTTTTCAGACAGAGCTCAAGATAAAATGCACTGTCACACTGAGCCAATACTGACAATAAATTAAAATAATGCAACTGCCACAAATGGTGAGTTGAACACATGGTGCAAAGATGACTTCTTCCTTCTAGTTGAACACAGATGTATGCGGTTTGCTGTGATCCCTTCGCGCATAGGTTGTCAGCTATGGTTTATTTTTTCTTTGCAGTAGCAGAGCTGCTCTGGTGTCCAAGTGGAAGGGATTCCTCTGTCCCGCCTAATTTCCTTTTCGTGGAATCGAACCTCCCCGCCTGTCCCCAGAGCAAAGCTTACTGGAATTGACAGTCTAATCCAACGAAAAGGAGAATTCTATGTCCCCAAATATGTAGGCATCGAATACTGGAAGAGTTCCATCAAAACAAAGACTACGAACTTGTTTTTTAGTAAGTGGTTATCTTGGCAAAAATTCTGGAACTAGAGTAAAATACGCAAATTTTTGGCCCTCTTGTTCAACAGTTTTAGTGTCTGCTGAACTAGGCATCTCACACACACACACACACACACACACACACAAGCCACACGCAGAGTCATGAAAATAACTGAGGCCCCTTCTTTTAGTGTGAGATATGTCAAGTTAGTATGATGCACCTGGCTCTTGATGATTTATGCGCATGGAGCTGATTCTTCCAAATTTCAGAGGGTAGAGGAATTGGAAACCTGGGTTTGAGGTCTCCTCTACCGATTACAGGGAGCCTGGCGTTGACCTCACTTCATTTCAATTGCCTAAAAAAACTGGCCTTAAAAAATGAGGCTAATAATGAAATCTTCCTGATTTTCTGGCGGGGAGAGATTTCCCCAGATGAATATACTGAGTGCTGAACTGAGGCAGCTGGGAGCCACAGCACAGATATTTAGTTTTACTTCTCTGTAGCCCTTATCACAGAATAATTGCTTAAGGTTCTTAAGCATTGTGTCTGGCTGTAAGTAAACTCCCAATAAATATGAGTTATAATTGCTGACTCACTTAACGTTAATGGTGTCTGGTGTTTCTTGGAGTTATGCTGCTTTAAACAAACTAGCATGTGAAAAACTAACCACAATGAGAGACAGACAGACAGAGAGAGAGAGAGAGAGAGAGAGAGAGAGAGAGAGAGAGAGAGAGAATGTTCACTATCTTAGAAACATAGATCTTGAGAGAAGGGTTGGAGTATAACCCAAGAGATGGGTTCTTCGTTCTTTATTCATTTAGTTCAGCCCCTGCTTGAAATGTGGAAGTAAGAAACCATTTCATTTTGTATTCTCTTCCATCCTGTATCATGCGCAAGTTGGAATTAGAATGTAATAGTAAACAAGGACAGTGCTATTATCTACAAATTACTTCATTAGAGACAGAGAAAGTACGTATGCTATTGAGCATTTAAAGATGCAATTTTTCCCTGGATGGTGTACAATTCATATAACCGGGACCTAAACGCAAAACTTACAACACGAGAATAAATTTTGCAAAAATAATCCTTGCTAACAGGCTTGCATTCTACCCTGTGCCAGGCATGCTATGCGAGCAGTTTTCAAGCATTCGCACATTTAATCCTCATTCAACACTATCGGGGAGCTACTAGGAATTCTCGTATTTTACACGCGGGGAAACTTAGGCTCGGAGACCTTTGTGTCCTGTTCAAGATCATTCCTTGCAATGTGGGAGCCAGTATTTGAAGGGGAGCAGTCTGAGATCGTATTCCACACATCTGGCTACAATTTCATGCCACCTCTTTCTTTCTCTTTTCTGCGCTTCTTCGTGATCAGTTTCACGCCCCTCCTACCCTCTGGGCACCTGGCCCGGTAAAGGCAGATCTTTGTCCACCTTACTGGTACCTATGTTTCCGGCACCTTGCACAGCCCAGACACAAATAAGATGGAGAATAGACACATATGGACTGATTTGTCACAGCACAGAGCTGTTCCTCCCTACCTGTATTTCTGGAGAAACAAAGAAAAGTTGGGCTCAGTTTCACTGGCCATTCAATGCTTTATTCTCACTGCCAAGCTGACCCAGCCCCCAGGCAGGCTGTGATTTTTGTATTGCATTTTTTTTAAAATGGTAGCAGAGGCTGCACTTTAAGTGATAAGTCCATCCTAATCTCACAGGACATATATTTTTCAGTTCTAAATCAGTTACCAGTTTTACATATGAGATTTACTTTCCTATTTCAAGCATATTCCACTGTCCCGGGCAGCTTGGTATTTATGTATTCCAGACTCTCTTTGCTTCCACTGGGCTCCATTTAAAATAATCCTGGAACTCCTATGAGACACGATGTTTTGGTTGGAGGTTGTTTGGATTGGAATATACATAGAACATGGATTCCTGTTGTCCACAGAATGTGTGAGTCACATCTTTGTCAGTTATGGTGTTTACATTGTTTTCTGTCCTCTTTAGTGAAACCATAGGGAGGAAATGACTCAGAAATGGGAATATTAAGTGGTTCAGGTCCAAAGTGTTTCTCAGACTAGTGGTAGCGAAGGCATTAGGTTTGAGAGCAGGTGTTCTTCGAAGGAATTGCGTGTAACTTTGACTCTTCAGGAACAAACAATGAAATTGAAGAAGATGAAGGAGATGGGGTGGGTAAAGGGAGAGTCGCTAGCACCTGTTGGAGTTAATTGTATTTATAATAACTAGCTAGTAAGCCATGAACACAGTGACAGGTTCTGCCTCTTCATTGTCTTTGAAAACTCTGAGTAGATTTGCGACTGAGTCACTCTGTAGATAACAAAGTAAATGACATTTTAAAATGAGTACCAATATATAAAAAAACAAAATCGAGAAGGGAATTATAAAGAGTTTGCTTTTTTGTATAGCAGCAAAGAAAATGGGATCTGTTTGCAGAAGTAGACGTTAAAGGCACTGTCCCGCCTGGTAACATCTTCCTCGAGATCTGTAACATTTACTTAACAAACAGGTCAGCGGCTTTTGTTTCCAACAGGTGCCTCCTAAATGTGTCTGTATATTAAATGTGTCCCGGGAGGGCATGACATAATTCCAAAAACATCACAATGGTGGGTGGGATGTTTAACGAATAGAAATGGATGCTGCTGAGAGCCCAGGTGACTAACGCGACAAGCATTTTTTCCACGTGTCCCGCTCAGCCATTTCTCACCTAGAAGAATTCGCCTGTTTTCTAGGTCTTCCCCACCTCTGCCCAGAGATCCCTGGCCGTGGACACTAGCTGAGGGTCGTTCTTTCTCTTTGATGTTGTCGGAGAGTGACGGTGTGGAGGGCTGCAGCAGGTAAGAAGCGGGAGGAGAAACGAGAGACCTTTGCCCCACGGTTGGACAGAGGCAACCCAGCGACAGGTACGTCCCTGCTGGGCTATTGTGGTCTGAGATGTGAAACTGGGCAGCAGCCAGGACACCCCCAGTCAGGGTAGAATTTGATCATTTTTATGAAAGGGTTTTATCTTTCTCTTTGCCACACATTTTTCTCTCTCCAAATATAATAGCAATCTGGAAAAAAAAAAAAAAAAAAGATGACAGCAGGAAAGTGAGGCCAGCAGGGAGCTTGAGATCTTCTTCGAAAGGTGAGCGGGGTGACCAGGCTCACCGAAGACAGACGCAAGGGCTATCACAGAGAACAGTGAGTCTCTGCTGGGTCCTGTGCTTTTCTCTGCCGTTCTCCCCTTCCCCCTGCCACTCTCCTTTTGAGCCCCATTTAGCAGTTGGCGTTAGCCAGCTCCCGGGGCAGCCGACCTGCCGTGGCCACGCAGCACAGATGGGCGTCTGTGCGGGAGGTGCTGCCAACCGCAACACAGTTTGAGAGGATCCAAGTCTGCATGCACTTGGCAGGGACTCAGGTCTATAAGATGAGCACAGTGGTTTCGTAACCACCCATCCGTACGACATTTATCAAGGGCCTGGCAGCCCAATAACTCGTCTCGCCTCTTGCAAGGGGCGTCTTTGTACAGAGAGGACCCCAAGACTGGCCTGCATCTTAGTTTGATCTCCAGAATGATTTTCTTGGTTTTTGGTGAAGCTACTCATCAGCCTGTGTGAGAGGGACACTCGGGGGGTGGGGGTGGGGTTTTCCTGTAAGTGCTCAGACCCTGGCAGGGAAGAGGGTCTTCCTGCTGTGAGCTCTGGTCCCACCCTGCGGGCCCGAACCCGATACGTCTCGCGGCGTCTACCAAATTAGTCTCAGACGTGTCCAGGTCCTCTCTCGATGGCCGCTGGGAACACTGAGGTCCTTGGCATGTGCTTCTGCAGCCTGCCTTCGCCGTTCGCCTGTCGGGAGGGTCTCAGAGGGCGCGGTAGGTAGCCACTCCCACTGTCCTGTTCAGGTCCGGCATCTGTGCCGTGCCTGGAACACAGCGTCCCCTCGATGAATGCTTGTCCGGTGGATAAACCCAGGAGCACAGGAATTAGACACAACCCTCTCAGTCTCAAAGGGCAGGTATCTGTGGTAGGCAGAATAACGCACCCCCTCCCAAGGATGTTGTAGGGGAGGAAAGTTTTCCTTTTTCCTCTGTCAATCTAAAATTTGATGACTAGGGCCCTGTAAGTTAGACTGACAAAGGGCAGATTAACAAGAGGAAAACAAATAGAACTTTACTAACACCCGCTTCATGCGTACACACAGGAAAACCTAGTTATGAGTAACTCCGAGGGGTGGTAAGAAAATGGGCATCTTGTCTACGGCCATACCACCCTGAACTCGCGCGATCTCGTCTGATCTTGAAAGCTAAGTAGGGTGGGGCCTGGTTAGTATTTGGATGGGAGAAAGTGGGCATGTTTAGAGAAGAGACAGGACAAAGCAACAGGATTTTAAGTTTCTATGGTGGCAAATTGTGGGATGGTAGGTAAATACCTGGGGAAGTGATGGAAGATAGGACTAATTATCGTGGTTTGTTATGTAGATTCCTCTGGTTCCTTCAGGCTGATAAGGGACCAGCCCTATCTCAGCTGCTTAACTCCAGTCCTTTCCAGCAGAGAGAGGAGAGAAGACACCTTTGCAAATTTATGTCCTGCCATGAGCCAATGAGGGGGCCAGTCTTTCTTGTATCTACCGTTTTTCCATTGTCTTCAGCACCAAATAGCCCATATGCCAAGGGGCCATGTTTTGGGGTGGTTCTTCTGCCTTGCAAGGTCCACATCCTCACCTAACCTGGACCCGTGAACAGGTAGAAGTTACACAGCCAAGTGTAACAGCTTGTAGATGCAATTAAGGCTGCTAATTATTGGCTAATTATCGTCTGACTTGGAGGTGGGAAAATTAGCCTGGGTTATCCAGGCAGATCCAATATAATCACAAGCTTCCTTCTGAGTGGGACAGGGAGGTGGGAGGCTCAGAGTCCGGGAGATGGAAAGTTGCCCCACCACCGGCTCTGAAGGCGGAGAAGGGGCCCTGAGTCAGGGTTGAGGGCGGCTGCAGGAGCGGACGCAGGTTAGGGAAGGGAGAACAGCTTCTCCTCCACCATCCTGATTTCTTAGCTGTGGCTCCTGGTAACAAAAGGTAGATTAACAATAGAAACCCAAACAGAAGTCCTATAACATGCATACTTCCTGCATGCATGGGAAATAACCAGAGAAATGAGTAAATCTGGAGAGAAGATCCCAAACAGTTGTCGTGGACTTGAGGCTGAAATATCACCATTTGTTCCAGCAAAGGAAGGCTGGATCAAGGATGAGATGGCAGGAAAAGCCCCATAGGCAAGGGCGAGGTTAGCAGTGCAAATGTAAGTCCATGCTTTCTTTCCTCCATAGGTAAGAATCTCTAGGCTGGCTTGGTGGCTCACACCTGTAATTCTAGCACTCTGGGAGGCTGAGGCAGGAGGATCCCTTGAGCTCAGGAGTTCAGCCTGAGCAAGAGTGAGACGCTCTAGACTAAAAATAGAAAAAGTAGCTGGGCATGATCGTGCATGCCTGTAGTCCCAGCTACTCGGGAGGCTGAGGCAGGAGGATCGCGTGAGCCCAGGAGTTTGAGGTTGCTGTAAGCTATGATGACCCTGCTGCGCTCTACCTGGGGCCATAGAGTGAGACTCTGTTTCATACAAACAAACAAACAAACAAAAGAATCTCTAGCAATTTCGTCTTCCTTCCTGGTGCAGACAGGGAGCCATTCTTAACAACAGAGATTTTCTTGTAAATTTCTCTTATAAAACGAGAACTTTTCAGAGCTTCTTCTGTGTCTGCAGTTTCTTAAAAATAACGAAGGCATATTTTGGGCAGGTGTCATCCGGCTTCCTACGGTCATATTGTGGGGCGACGTATGGTAAGGCTGACTTTACCCGAGAGGGCCCCTTGGCAACGGGTGGTGGTGGTGGGGCACTGGGACAGTGAATTGCATCCAGGGGGAGAGATCGGGCTCCTCAGCTCCAGGACTGTGAGGTGAACGTGTGTTGGCCGAAGCCGCTGAGCTTGTGGTGATTCGTCTCAGTAGCAGCAGAAAACTCATCGAGGACCCTCGTGTCCAGAGCTGACCTCTTGAAAAATTGTGTGGTTAAAACATCTTCTATTTTTATTACTTCTATTTCTAGTCTCATTATCCCCTTTATCCCACTTAAGGCACTGTTCTTCTCCACTGGTAATTAATTTATACTTTAGAATTGTTTAATTTTAATACAGAATTCTCATAGTTCATCCTTTTATGCTCACATGGATGGGGTGTTCTCTGACCCTCAGACTCGCTTTCTCCCTGATGGCACCTCCCAGGCTCGCGTGGATTTCCTTCTGCATCGACTTTGAAATAGGAAGGTGTAAATCAAAACTCCTAGGGCATCTCTAAGACATAGGCCAAAAGACAGCTTTCTAAATAATGAACTAAGAGGATACGTTAATTTAAATTTAGTGGAACAAATTGACGCAAAAGTGTACGTTCCGAGATAATTTATATGGTGCCAGCATGACAGCCCCACAGCACTTCATAGATTAAAACAGAGAAATCAAACAGAGGAAGCAGGAGGAAAAGTCAACCATTTCGGGTTTAATCATTGACTCCAACAAGGCTAAAACTGCCAAACTAGTTAGAAAGCATCGTCTGAGTCTAATACAGATAGATTTTTATGCTTGTTATTTCACTAACTGGTTTGAAGTCATTTTTAAATGTGTCCAGCCTAATCCTTGCAGTTCTTTGGAAAAGGAATGCAATAGCCAGGGTAGTACCAGCTGCTATGACAAGCATACACACAGCTACATTGTTTTGTTTTTTTTTTTAATAAATGGAAATGTATGAAGGGAAATCTTGTATATAAGTAAGTGTATATATTGCCTTTAATTAGGAGTTTAGGAACAATAACTGGGAGGAAAATTCAAATACCAAGCCGTTGCCATTGGCTGTTCTGATAATAGTAGGGAAAATACCGAAATGGACAATTAATGAGAATTTGGAGACACAAGATCGTGACTAAATTAAGCATACAGGAAGTTTAAACATAAGCATCTGTGAAAACATAAAGGGTAAAGTTTTTTAAAGTATGTATTTTTCATATTCTATTTGCATCTAAATGGGAGTGTTTGACTATATTATGCTTTGGGAATTCACTTTAATGATCAGTAGTCCTTCAACAGTGGCCATTTGGGGGGTCAACTCTGGCACCAGGGTTCAGCTGCTTCTCCGACAAATATTTTTGATTCTGGAGAGATGACTGGAAATTGTATCAGGACAAGATTTTGCATGAATTATCTGACACATCCTCATTTTTGGACAGACCAAAAATACTGTCCCAAGAAACTGCTGTTCCTGCTTTTCAGCATGAAGTGAAACATGAAAATCATATCACAGTTTCAATGTGAGAATCCTACGTAGTATTTTTGTTCTTCATTTTTTTTTCAAGCTAAGGACTGGTTTATAGTGGATTGAATTTCGGGTAAAATTTGAGATCTGGTTTGCTTTCTTGGCTGAGGTGGATCAGCTATCCTTCACTTATTTAAAAGGAAACATCAACCTTCCAATTTACTCTCTGAAATTGGTTTTGTAGCTCCCTGCTGCGCTGGAAAGGCACCATCTGTTTTAATAATACTGATGTGAAGGGGGAAAGATTGCAAAATGTAGTTGGGAGAGCTCCTAGTCACCACGGCTCTCCTTGGAGAAGATTCCCAAGTTCATTGCATGTGTGTTAAACCCCAGACACGTCAGGTAAGGCAGCATATCAGTCAGAGCAGACTCTCATCTCCTGTAGAGGAATAGTTGGTTAGAAACTTGGATGTACAGGCAAACCAACTTCAAAAAATAATCTCAGTGTCAGGCAGGGAAAAAATGTAGACAAGAAGGAGAAAAACATCAACAGTCAAAGAAATTTGATATTCAGGTTGAATGATACTTTCTTCCCTCCCTCTCTCCCTTCCTCCCTCCCTCCCTCCCTTCCTCTCTCCCTCCCTCTCTCCCTTCCTCCCTCCCTGTCTCCCTCCCTCCCTCCCTCCCTTCCTTCCTTCCTTCCTTCCTTCCTTCCTTCCTTCCTTCCTTCCTTCCTTCCTTCCTTCCTTCCTTCCTTCCTTCCTTCCTTCCTCTCTCTTTTTGGCACTTGTTTGTTTTGTTTGGCTTTTGATCATTACTAGAAGACAAGAGATTCTTGCCACCAAACCCAAACCATATCAACTCATTACTCTATAGACATTTGATAGCAAAATTTCCTTTTCCTGACTCTGAAACAAAGATTCCACTTCTCGCTTTGAAAGCTCTGCACACAACTCACTTACTCACTGGCCGGTGGGTGGACTGATTTGTACTTAACTCGTATTGATATTTAGTAACTAAACTACACATGACCCATAAATGCTCATATACATGCACAAACACACCTACAAAAACAAATGCGCACAAACACAAAAATACACACACATATACACATAAACACATGCAACACACACACATAAACACACACACATATATATATACACAAACACAACATACACACACGAACATGCACATATATAGGCATAAATGCAAATTCACACATAGCACATGCACATACATACTTGGGAGAGTCCCACTTTCCAGGGAAAAACGTACCCTGCTGTTTTAACCTTCCACAGGTGGCTCCTTGCTGTTCTAACTTGCCCCTTTCTCCCATGGTCTGAAGAGCAAGGTGCACATGTATGAGCACTATTTCAAGTTGATGTTGCTTAAAGAGGCATTTTAACATATTCGACTATGTCTGCCTCTAACATCAGTGCCGGTATTTCAATTTATTCCTAAAAATGTCCAGGAGTGACTTTGCAAAACTTGAACGAGTATTGCAAGATGCGCTCGGGATCAGCAGGTGCTCTTCTGTAAAGATAAACACGATGCCGTTGCTGGCATCGATTTCCTTCACATCTTATCAAATGCCCTGTTGTAGCAACAGTCTCTTTCTGTTTTTCCTCTTCTGCTTAACTAGCGGATGACTCACTCCGCAGACCAAGAAACCGTGGTACAATTACAACATTCAAAACAGCTTGTGTGTAACGGCTCCTCTCGAATTGGATCTTGCATCTCTAAGCTAAGTGCAAGTTAACGGATTCCTAAAAATACCCTCTGGCATGAGTCATCCTCTTCCAAAGAGCACTGGAGAATGTTTTCCACAGAAGCCGTAAGGCACAGACCCTGGGGGGGTTGCCTCGCTCTGGTCCGAGTCATGGGAGGCACTTGCTCAACCGCGCACTGTGTTATAGTCTCCATCTTCCCTGGCGCTCAACTTGGATGGTTCGAATGATTTGTTGAAACACAAACCTCTGCAGCAGTTTCAGCTATGCCTCCCAGTGCCCGTTCCCGAAACAAAATGAACCTGCGCCAAAGGAGAGGCGCTCGGGTACACGAAGCACAGGTCACTCGAGACGTGCCTTCTCCCAAAGGAGAGCGAGAAAGGGTACGCAGGGCCACGAACAAACATGGTAGCCTTGGGCTTTACAGAAGAGAATTGTCCTTCTTAAGGCTGTCCCCTTTCCTGACTCAAGACCCCAAAATTAAGTACTAGGTTCGCCTCTGTAGCAGGCAGAGGGAAATATGAGAGAGGAATATTCAAGCCACCGTAGATGAGCTACTGAACAAATGCACTGAGAGGGTGCTGAGGGTCCCAGGTGCATGCCCACTCCTGTCACAGGTGCAAACCCTGACGTGGCAGAGTCACTACTGGGGCTGATCCCCCCGGATTTATTTATGTAGCTGACGCTTTCGAGGCCGAAGGCTCTACCATCCTCAGGAGTAGTCACGCTTTGTTAGAGGAGCCTGGAAGATACGAGAATCAAACCTGTTTTTAACAGTGGGATTTCAGGCGTGTGCGTTTGTTTTTGGGGTGAGAAGAACCTTTCTAATACTCCTGAAATTGCACAGCACAAAACATAGCTATTCAGTCGACACATGGGGCCAGCACAGAAGCCTCGGGTCTTCTGCAAAATACACAGGATGTAAATTATGCATAGAGAAACAAGACAAGACTGACCCTGACTATTAGCTCAAACAATACATTATGAACTTTTAATTTAGAAATATAGTGTCTAGTGGCACACGGCCTCTTCGATTCTCCATTAGACAGCTTTTAGCTTCTGGTTCTTAGAGGGAAAAAGATTATCTAGAATCTTGTGTTTGTGATTTTAAAAATACAATATTCCCTTGTTTCCAAATAAGAGCTTATCCACTATATGATGATGTTTTATAAAGCAATGCAAAAGTCATGTGTGTGATTTAGAAATTTGTCAGATTATCAACTCTTACTCTATTTAGGGGTTAAAAGGCTATCTGGAGACTGTTTAAGACTCTGTAGTTTTTGAACCAGATTTAAAAAACCATAAACTTTACCAGGTCATGTCAAGACCTAAATGGTTAAAATAATTTTGAAAAGCAGCCATCTGATTTTTTTTTTAATTTTGTTACAATTCACATAAGGAAAAATTCACCCATCTTTCCCATTTGAAGGGAATAATTCAGTGGCATTTAGTGCGTGCACAAGGCTGCCCAGCCATCACCACTGTCTCGTTCCGGAAGATTCTTGTTGCTCTGGAAGGAAAAGCAGGAGCCATTAACAGTCAGCCCTCACCACTCCTCCCACCCACCTGGCAGCTACTGATGTGTGTTGTCTCCATGGATGTGCCTGTTCTGGATATTTCGTATATATGCAATCCTACAACATGTGCTCAACGTGTCTTGGCTTCCGTCACTTAGCGCGAGGTTTTCGAGGTTCATCCATGTTGGAGTGTGTGTCAGCGCCTCTCTCCTGTTCACGGCTGAATCATGTTCCAACATAGGCTGAACCACATTTTCTCATTCCTTCAGCAGCTGATGGGCCTCTGGGGTGCTTCTTCCTCTTGGATACGAGGAGTAGAATGCTGCCGTGATTGCGGATGGACGCGTTTTTGTTTTGGAGCGCCTGCTTTCAATGTGGGTGGACAGTACTTAGGGGTCGTAGGATGCTGACATGCAGTCACCCTTGGAGGAATCCACAATCGTATCCGGGTCTTGTGTCATTTCTTTAAAATTTAAAAAAAAAAAAAAAAAATCCTGGTTTCAACCTCCAAACGGCCACATGTACAAATGTTATTTTGTGCAAGATTGACTCTATGTAATCAATAAAGCAAAATTATAAATGCTAGGAACTTCCACGCAGGGGGCTCTGCCTGTGTGGACGCAGAGGAAGGGACAGGGGGCAGCAGGTGAGGAGCAGCTGCCTGGCACGGCGTCAGAGGTCAGGGCATCGTGGCAGCGAGCATGATGCCTGAGGGGACAGCTGGGAATCCCTGGAATACCAGAGCCCAGGGTGAGCGGGGACTTGCCAGAGCAGCCCAGGAAAGTTTAGAAAGTCAGCACCACTTTACAACACAACAACACAACAACAACAACAACTAAACCTTCTCTTTAATATCCGAGATAGGACACCTGGCTTGAGAACCATTGCCCAGGGACACAAATCAACAGGAATCAAAGGCGTGACCTTATAGCAAATGCCATCGGTGGGCCATTAATATAGCAAGGTGCCCCCAAACCACTTTGGCCATTTTTTTTTCCACTGCTGGAGATAAAGCATCTTGCAAGAAAACTCAGAAATGTGAGTTTTCTGTGGCTCTCCTAGGGGGAGGGTACGGAGCCGTTGCATGTGTGTATATTATTGTGTGTACATATGCATATGGACACATATGTGTGAGTGCGTACGTGTATCTATATGCATAGGTAAACGCGTGTATGCATAATTGCTCATTGAGTTACGAATGAATATATAGGACCGCTGGAACAAAGCGGGCTCACTCTCGTTTCTGGTGTCATTTTAAAAACTCAACTTCTGCATCAAGTGGTGTTTCGCGCAATATCTCAGCCAAACAACCTCTCCCTGTTTTGTCAGTTTTCTGAAGCGTGGGCTTCTGGAACACGGTGGTCAGCGTTGGGCATCACGAGTGAAGGGTTCCGGACGGTGAGCGTCACAGCCTGCTCGGTCCAGAACCTCCGAGGACACAGGACACTGTGTATCACTGTCCTTCTACTCCCTTCTTTAACCTTGAGCATGGTGGCGTTAACTTCGATTTAAAATTAATCTATTATGCAACCTTCAATCAGCTCATTAGCAAGGACAGAACGCTAATGACTTGACCAGACTGGGTTTGGATGGTGCTTCCCTTAACAGCCGAATCTGCACAGTCGCTGCTAGATATTAGGTCGGCAGTGGACGAAATACATCACAAACCTACACACCCTACGCAAACTCACACACACACACACCTATACTCACACACATCCCTAATGAGTGCGACGCGTAGATTACTAACTAGTGTCTCCACAGTCGCTTTGTTTCTGCTGTGCTGCAAAAGGCCCGCCAGCCCTCCCCAAAAGCTCCTGCAGCCAAAATGCAATTCCAGAAACACACAATTGTCAGTTGTCTATGCTCCAGCCTGCCAATATCAAAAATATCAGCTACAGTGGGGGTGGAGTCCTGAGGGCGTTTACGGAAATAACCTGCATTTGTATTTCAGTCCACAGCAAATTTTAAGCGTGTAAAGGGTTTTCCCTCCTTTGGAACTTCATTGCCGCTAGACCCGGGGGAACCTGCCCTGGTCGCTGTTCTCCATCCGTGTCCGGCTGGTGCCGACGCAGGTGAGTCCTGCAGAGTTCAGACACCGCCTTGTATTCTCGCTTCCCCAGCTCTGGCCAAAGACCACCCGGAGGAACGGAAAATGCATCGTGGTGCCACTATCCGGGGACTCCACCAACTTACTCAGGGTCACCTTTAAGATGTGACCGTCTTACTTTTTTTTTTTTTTTTTTGCCTTAAACAGAATGGAAGCACCCAGAAGTGTCTGTGGACACAGTTGGGAACAACACATGGTGCTTCCGAACCTCACACTGTCGGGAAACCTCTTAGGGCACGCCGCGTGGTAACGTGATATTGCTGCTGGCCTCGGGGCTCTCAGCAAGGGAAGCCTCTATTTTCAGTAGCCCAGCTACGCAAACAACACGGGGGGCCGGCTCCGCGCGCGCGCACCACCGCAGACCCCCGCCGGGCCTGGCCGCCCGGGCACTGCCGCTTCTCCCGTCATCTCGCCCGGCTGGCGGCCGGTCTCAAAAGGCGAATCAATTTAGTTCGCTGCGATTAAGATGAACGAAAAGCAATATTTTCACTTCACCCACAAAGTCAGCAAGTCACAAAATATATCGCTCTGATGATACGCTAAGCAGGGCGCCTGACTTACGATTCGTTTGAGAACGAGCAGGTTCACTTCCAGGAATCTTCTAGATAAATGAAGTTCACCATGCATATGCTGGAACTTTTTTTTTTTTTTTTTTTTTTTTTTTGAGACAGAGTCTCACTCTGTTGCCCAGGCTAGAGTGTTGTGGTGTCAGCCTAGCTCACAGCAACCTCAAACTTCTGGGCTCAAGCAATCCTCCTGCCTCAGCCTCCCAAGTAGCTGGGGACTACAGGCATGCGCCACCACACCCGGCTGATTTTTTCTATATATTTTTAGTTGTCCAATTAATTTCTATTTTTAGTGGAGATGGGGTCTCGCTCTTGCTCAGGCTGGTTTTGAACTCCTGACCTTGAATGAAATTCACCTGCCTTGGCCTCCCAGAGTGCTAGGATTACAGGCGTGAGCCCCCACGCCTGGCCGAACTTTTTAAAAAGTTAACTTTAATTTTCCTAGCAGCCCTTTAAAAAAGTATTAAAGTCCCTCTGTCAATCACATCATTTACTGCTGGTCATTTTGTAATCACTGCCCATTACAATTAACAGAACAAGTCAGTAGACTAAGAAATCCTAAAGATTCACAATCAAGCTCACTGAAGTTTGTTGTTTTGTCCAGGCCTTCTAGACTGGGTACCAATGATAAAAAACCAAATCATGCTTAAGCAAGCAAAATGCAATATTCAGAAACTGCCCAGATATGTGCAGATACCTGAGCTTCATCTGCCTTCTTCACCCCACCTCCAGCCCAGGCTCTTGCAGGAAAAGGTACAGCTGGCTCCCTGCCTCCCTCACACCCTACAAGCCCAGGTCGCTCAGTGCACCCGATTAACCCGGTTCTCCTTTTCCTTTGCTTAACATCAAATCTGCCGACCGAGAACTTCCTGACCGCTGCCCATGTGGAACCCAGGCCACAAAAATTTCTCAGGTTGGTTAGAATTGTAATGCAACACTTTTACTTTCTTCTTCTTCTTCTTTTTTTTTTTAAGCAAAGGGAATGGAAAATACCTGAATTTGCAAAAACTGGAGGAGAAGTGGTGGTGTCGAGTATCAGGGACGCTGAATGTATTGAGTTCATGTTTTGTTAGTGCCCAGGCTTATTGCTAGCTGTGTCCGTATGTGTCGCTTTGCTGCGGCTGCCCTTGGAGTTACCAGCCCATGCAGGGAAGGCTCCCACTCCACCATGGATGGCAGATTGGTTTCTACGTGACCGGCAACTCTGATCCCTTGGCTGGCTGGCTCAAGTGCTGTGTCGAGGAGCATTCGGTGCCACACCTCAGGAGCGTATGTCGCAATGTCTGCCCTGCACGCAGGGTCAGGGTTGGTCGTATATGCGGCGTGATGAATTCACTATTTCCCATCTCGTACGCAACAGCCTCAGGGACTAAGACCATCGTGCTCTTCTTCCCCTGGGGACCTGTCACGTGAACGTGTCCACGTCACGTCTTAGGGTTGTCAATGCGCCAGGAACCATTGGGGGCGTTGACTCTTTTCGTCGTGTGTAAATCCCTTGCCTCCTAACTCCTGTGGGTGGAAAAGTAGATAATTCAGCTTGTTAAACCAGCATTTTATAATGGATCAATTTATGGATGGAGAAATGAGTAGGACAGAGATGAGACAAAACGGAGATAACAAATGCTAATGGCGCAGTCTCGGCGGTGGGTGCCTAAGTGCTCGCTGGGTGTGGGATTCTCTCAGCATTTTGGGTTAGAAGTTTTTTTATAACTAATGTTGGGGGAAAACTGCACAGAGGATAATAATGAATGGGCAATGATTGAGTGCATGAGAGAATTGCCTATAAATCAAGAGTCTGTACTTTTATGGGTATAATTCAAAACACTGCGGTGGTTCCTCAGGTTCCCAGTTTTGCTGGCTTCCACATGTTTGCATTCTAAATATGAAAATATGCAAATAAACGGCACAGAGACCAGTGAGTCATCATCACTCATTTTCAAGGTCCTCTGAAAAGTGGCATAGGGCATTTTAAAATTTCGTTTTGCCTTGGCTTTATTTATTTTAAAATTTGCATTATATTGGGGAGGGGGGGACCAAAAAAAGTTATTTTTTCCCTCACGAAGTGCAAATCCAACAAGGCTGTTTTCCTTGTCATTGACTCTGATGGTGCCACCCACACCAGATTACTCCAGAAACCAAAACTAAGCTAATGAATGTTGCGTACACCGAGGAGAAGTTGCAAAATCGACGGGAGGCAGCTGGCAGACGTTTGAAGTTCCAGCCTCTTTCCAAAAGTTGAATCCGTATGTTTAAAATTCCCCGCACTGCAGTATTAACCTGGGTTATCATGAATCCCGAAAAGCCGATGCAAGTTTTAGCAAGTCTGGAATCCGGAGAAAGAAAGGTATGGGTTTTGTCTTTCCCTGTCAAATGGATCCTATGAGTTTCTCCAAGTTTTATTCATTTACTTTGGAAGTGAAGGAACTACCCTCCCTAAATGTAACTGGTTCACAGGAAATAACGCTTTATCAAAATATTCATAAATTAACTAAACTGAAACAAGCCATGTGAGTGATACGCTGTCTTATTTTTTGGGCTTCTGGACGCTTCCCACTTGTGTCAGGAAGGAAAACAAAGAGAATATGCACATCAGCATAAAAGAGCAAGTTGGCCACTGCTGGAAAGGGCGAGTAGAGTTTGGCCACGAGCTCTCACGGCAGCTGACACCCAGCGACGCCCGGAGTCCTGGCCACGTGAACTGCGTGAAAAAAATGCCAGGAGAAAGAGGGGCCTCCGACTTCTTAAAATAACAGAATCCTGTCTAATAGATCGGTCTGCAGCGTGGGGCAGACGATGACCACAGGCCGTCTGTAGCGGTTAGCGTTCCGACCACGGAATAAATTGAAGGTGCAGCGAACACTGGCCAGAAGCAGGACAAGAGATCCACTGGCACTAAACGCCTGGCACTGGCTTTGGGGACTTTTGAAAAGTTAAAGAAATGCAAGTCTAGTTTCTTAGGACCCAAAAATAAATCACTGCCGAGCGGCCCATACTCTGCACATGACATGGCAAGAGGCTACAGAGGCGTGAACGCGGTGGCCCATTCACAGAGCAGAGGTGGGTGAGGATAAGTCGGCCACCGGTGTGAAGGAGCAGAGGTTTGCACCCCCCAAGTGGAATCTGTCAACCCAAACTTGGGCTCCGGTGTGGAAAACCGACAGGATCTATGTGGCTTCCAACATGCTCCTTGACAGCAGTTGTTCTCTGAAGGGAGGGTGCAGAGTAGAGAAGAACAAAAGCAATTATTGTATTTGTATCTGAAAACAATGATGAGAAAAAGGCACAGAGGTACAGAGAGAGAGAGCGTGGGTTTGAGGCGGAGCCGTGCCCAGCGCCGCCAGTAGACCTAGCTAGGGACATCTCCTCCGGCTCCTGGCCTGGTGCAGTCACCTGCAGGGAAGAGTGATCGTGCCTCCCCACACCTTGCCCCAGCACGAGGATGAGCGGAGTGCGCGTCAAATGCTCGGGGCGGCGCCGGATCCCCCAGGAGGGCCCAGTGCATGGTCACCGTTTTGATTCCGGAACCTGTGCCACATTCTTTGCACACAATATCTCTAGTCTTTCAAATCACAAGGAACAGTTATTACTATCCCTTTGCAGACAAGACCACCAAGGCTCCGGGAAGTGGATTTGCCAGAAGGCTTCAAGGCCAGTAAAAGGTGGAGCCTGGGTCTGAACCCCAGTGTGGCCCGCAGCCAGAGTGGGAGGGGGGTGACCGGCTGTCCTGGTGTCAGCGCTGAGCCTCTGTGGTCCGGGAAATAAATACCTTCCTTCCGGGCAGACTGGGACAGTCTAGTTCCCACCCCCCTAGTTCTGGCCCCAGATCTTTTTTGTTTCCCACTACACCATGATCGGCATGGTTCTCTTCATTAATTTTAATTTTTTTCCCCCTTTCTATTTTGGGCCATCTATACCAGTAACCCAGGATGGAATAGGTACAAAAAGGCTTTGGGACAAAGTGATAATAAAACAAATGCATGTATGTTTCTTATAGACTCATGGTACTCCGATGCACAGATTTAGCAGAGAGAGCCTACATCATGCAGAACGACATACCCTTGGGTTTTTAAAAAAATAAACATCCTTTATTTTCATTGGCATGATGGAGGCAGGAATAAAAACCTGCCGCCTGTATTTTTTTTTATGCCAAAAAAAAAAAATTCTAAGTAGTAAAAATGCATGTTTTTAAAAGGTCGTACTACCAAGAGTGGACCTTGTCGGCTATTTGAAACGCTGCAGTTGGGGGATGAGTCATCATAGATGTGACCTGGGGCTATTTAAAGACACCACTGGCCTGTCCCCACCCTTGGGGCACAGGGAGCAGAGACATTGTGTTCATTTTTTTCTTAAAAAGTCACCGCAGGAGGTCAGCAGGGCATTCAGCACAGACGTGCTCTAAATATTTGCTTTCAGGGTGGGCAAAATGGCCTAACATAAAGATTTAGGCTGCTGAAAATTTTAGTAGCTTTACTACCCACCCTGATTTCTAGCTCCGACCCACACCTACCTATTTATTTGCAAAATATGGCTTTGATAGTTCACTTCCAGGCAAAAGGAGAACGACATCTGTGAAAATACACGAAAGCTTAATGACACGGTGCTTTCATTGTGCGGAAAAAATGTGGCACTGATTCATTCTCAAGCTGGAATATACTTCCACATTAGAATAAAATTTGCTTTTGGTTTCGAGAGGGTTTTTATTATGAGGAAAGCACATTAAATAGGAAATACACACACACACACACACACACACACACATATATATATTTCACTAGGCATGTGAAAAGCCACCCAACAGCATTGGAGATATTGGGCAAAACGCCACAGCTCCGAGTGGAGAGAGCTCTCTTGGAAATCATGCCCACATTGACGGAAACCAATGAAACCCAATAACGATCCCTGTCTGCCAATGATTTTGTGTGTTAACGAACCTAAACACAATTTGCCTAGCACTTGGAAAATGTATCGCGCTTCCTGTACGTTATGATGGGAAAAATAAATCCTCTAAGAATGAAAAATTACGATATGGCATGACTTCCGTCATTGTCTCTTGATAGCAAATCGGTTTTTTCCCCCCAAAGCAAAGGGAGAATTTTAGCGTGTACTAAATGCCTCGTGGATTTCATCAGCTGTGTCTTTGATTTCGCACAGGATCTCGCTGATTCTCGAGGTCATAGCCGAGTTGGGAGCGATGCCATTCGTGCTTGCAGGGGAGGAGCCCAGGCTGAGAGAGTTCAAGCAGCCTCCGGGGCCTCCACAGGTGGCACCTGCCAGTCAGTCTGGACCTGGACGTGCTGGCGTGTCCCCACCAGGCGGGCAGCAGGGCTCTGGGCTCTACGCCTCCATCTCAACCTGCTAATGGTCTACGGGTAGCAGGATCCCAGATGATCAAGGTTGGAGATGCCCTGCCCTCAGCCACAGCGTGACAGGAGACCGTATCTCAGGCGGCCGTGGGGGCAGAAAGGTGTGAGACCCTCCCTCACCTGTCCTTGAACAAAAGGTGGGTCAAAAAGCAAAACAGACTCATTGACTATCAGAGTTTCATCTGATGTGGGAGCCTTCAGAAATGAAGGCCCAGAGACCCAGATAGAACTGTTTATATTCATACGTAGATTCCATAAAGAACCGACGGCCATGTAGAAAGGCGATTAGACGAAGAGCGTGAGCTGGTGCTGACGGACCAGCGTGGGGACCAGCTCGGCCTGTCCGCTCAGACCCTTCCTGGCCTACCCCCAACTGTGGCACCCCTTCCTGCAGGACTTGGCGGGGCTCCTCGAATAAGGGTCTTCCGGGAAGAAGGCAGAGAGTGAGCTTTCTAGGTTTCGCGTCTTGCTTTGGGGGGCAGGGTTCCCGTTTCTATGACCTGCCTCGGGAAGGAGGAGTTTTGGTTGCTGTGACTGGCTTCCTGGGCAGAAGGAGGGACAGAGACAGGAGTGGGGAGAAGAGCAGAGAGACCCAGCCTCTGGAGTCCCACTACCTCCAGCCCAGGGCTCTCGGCTTGCCAGAGCCCCGAGCTGTGGGGTGGCGTGTTCTGAGCCCCGATGAGGCGGTTTTGTCAAATATCCAAGAGACCCTGTGTCCAGTCTTCTAGGATGTGCCTGGGGCCTGGGAACCATGCCAGAAAGAGGCAGATCTGTAAGACCTTTCGGTTTAAGGACTGAACAAACCATGGGCTGCTCTGATTAGCTAAGCACTATAAATATTCATTCAAATGTAGAGATCCAGCCAAAATCTCAGCTAGGATCTAAAGTTCACTGAACGTTAATAAAAGTTTCAATACAACCCCACTTCGGACATGGTTCTAATGGCTGGGTTGTGACATAAGTCTTCGCTTGGTCATTTTGGGCACAGAGGAAGGCTTATTAACTAATTCAATTTGGTAGTATATAAAATGCTACGTATATAAAATGCTACGTTAGGCCGGGGGTGGTGGCTCACGCCTATAATCCTAGCACTCTGGGAGGCTGAGGCGGGAGGATCGCTCAAGGTCAGGAGTTCGAAACCAGCCTGAGCAAGAGCGAGACCCCGTCTCTACTAAAAATAGAAAGAAATTAATTGGCCAACTAGAAGTATATAGAAAAAATTAGCCAGGCATGGTGGTATATGCCTGTAATCCCAGCTACTCAGGAGGCTAAGGCAGAAGGATTGCTTGAGCCCAGGAGTTTGAGGTTGCTGTGAGCTAGGCTGATGACATGGCACTCTAGCCTGGGCAACAGAGTGAGACTCTGTCTCAAAAAAAAAAAAAAAAAAAATGCTACTTTAATCTTTAAAAAATTAGGTTGATTTTAAAACAACACAACTTACCTAAACTGCATAGTCACAGAATAACTTTTAATTATTAAAATTGGTTTGGGGAGAATTTGTTCCTTATCTATTCTTTACCTCCTTCTAAACTGTGCTGTGTAACTTTATTTCTAATCCAAAGTAACTCTGTGAAATAGTCCCAAACTCTGGCAACCTATTTGTAGTTTCTGGTGTGTTATTAAGAAGATAGTTAATGATTGTTGGGGAGTGGCCCGGTTATCAAAATCTAGATGCACAAACACAAGCATTAGCCTAGTCACCAGATTCGTATATGAGTTTTTTTTCCTATTATTTCAGGGTAAAAACAGTATTTACCTCTTCCCAGGAGAGCACAATACCATCTATTTCTGTCTCGCCTAGTAGTCCTGACGTATTAATATTTAGAATCTACCAGATTATAGCATGTAAATATATTAAAGCCAACCGTGTGATCACATGTTCCTCAAATGTTCACAGACAAGGACCAGAACACCTGTGGTCAACTGTCACATTTATTCCCGGAACCACAGGGTCTTGGGGCCCTTTCTGTCTGTGGGACACACATAGCTATGTTGAGATACAACAGGAGATTAGACAGCAGAATCTGCGTTTTCTCCCGCTGTTGACGCATCTTTCACTTAAACTATGTTCCAAAGAGACCAGACGCCTACAGAAGGCCAGGTGTCTATGGGAGAAATTCAACAGCTAATGAGTTCACTTTACATTTTTCATACTCTCCCCAAGAAACTTTTAGCGGCATATTAAATAAATGGCTGAAAACCAACAGCCATTCTTAACTTTTATGGAGACACTGAATATTAATTTATCGTAAAGAGTAAAATTTAATAGAGCCAAGAGCAGCATTTAAGTGGAGACGCTTCCCGTCTCAGACGCCCCATGAAAGTACATGGGCAGCAGTTCTTTTTGGCAAACCATGACCTCATTCCCCTAATGGGGCACTTCTCCCGGGCCTGAGGAATGCACAGGGACTTCAAAGCCTTTCGGGTCCTCCGAGCTGGAGGATCTCGACGCCAAGCCCCAGGGGCTCAAGATGCTTTTGATCCTGCGGGTAGTCGTAGCGCTTTGATGTAAAAGCAGCAAGAGAATTCGAGTGAGGGGCCCTGTGTTTTCCTGGTGAGGGGGTCTTCTGTGGATCACACCCTGGCTGCTCCCCAGAGCTGGCTCTCACGGGGACTGCGTTTCGCCGTGGCCGGACAGGCTGTGCAGCACACGGCCCCACCAGTTTAACCGTCCGGGGTGGTATCCCCGGTGATGCTTAGCGGCAACTAAGGGTCAGCATCACAGCGCCTGAGCTCCTCGTTTGGGACAATGAGCGTCTCCAAGGGCCTGATAAATAAACTCTCCATCTTGGGGTAGAATAAAGGGAGGAATTTACTGTAGTTTATGATGAGGTGCAAAAAAAAAAAAAAAAAAAAAAGAAGAACACCAAAATCAGAGAGAAGAGAGAGAGAAAAACAGAGGCTGTATACGGTTTAAGTGTAAGAGAGAAAATTCTGACGTGCTAGTAATATCCCTAAGTAGACACAGGCAGATAAGTGGAGGAGTTAATCCTACCATGTGCTCACACCAGAGCCCCAGCACCACCGCTGAGATCGCTGTACCCTGCAAGAGAAGGGACTCCCCTGGCTCTGGGGAACGAGACTTTCAAGCACATCCAGACACGGACAAGAGGCATGGACGAGACCCAGTCTAGACAGTCACTAACGATCCCTCAGGGAATAACAAAGAAGACAATGAAAGCAGATACTATGTATCTCGAACTATGAAAGCAGATACTATGTATCTCTAACTATCGGTCTGTACATTACAGTTTGATTTTTTAGGAAATCTGTGCAACATTGTGTTGTTGCAGGTTGATTTAGTTGCTTGAAAGAATGACTTTGTACTTGAACGTTCAGGTAGAAGAACCCTACCCAGTACTATTTGATAGTATTTGAATAAATTCTGATGATTTTCAAATTGAGCCTGAGATGATTTCTCAGAGGCAGATACTTGGTTGGTGATTGGCCTTCCCGAAAGAATGCTCAGAGAGATTACTGCTAAACAGACACCATTACAAAATCAGAAAACCAAATTTGCCAATTTCCTACACAATCGTGTACAATTGGTAAATGCTCTTAAAGCAGAGAAGGATACCCACGTCAGTGTGCCCTGCGTTGAATATTCCATCGCAATTTCTGGATGCGGCCGACCACAGCAATTTCACTCTAATTCCTGGCTGTTGAATAGCTCTCCAAGTCCATCTCGCATGGGGACATCCCGTTGTTACCCCACGGAACGACACAGGGGACTGGCTTGATTTCTGTGCTTCAAATTTATAAACCGCTAGACAAGTAGAACTATTTGGGGACATCTGGTCTCAGCAGGTGCAACAGAAGAGATACCCAAAACAGAAGCTGTAACAGGTATCCACCTTTTCCTGGTTTACGATCTACTGTGATTCCTTCGGCCTTTGCAAAGCTCACCCCTCCAGCCAGTCCGGAGACGAGGGGTCTCTAGAGAGGCCCAGGAACCCGACTCAGTGAGTAGACCCAGCGTCATGGATGCCGTTGGCCACATTCCTGGTCACGGGAAGGTGCACACTTTGGTAGGTGGAGTAGAGGCCGGGGTGGGGCAGTGACCTGAGTCTCACGAACAACGGGCAGAGCTTCTTATGTGCTCAGTCACCCGCCACTCAGCTCCTGCTGTGCAGCCTGGTTCCCAACAGGCCACAGACTGGTACCAGGCCACAGCCCGGGGACCACAGGTACAAAGGGTGGTGTTCTGTTCAAGGGGACATTTGGTGGCTTGTGGAGCAGTTTGTCTCATTGGAGGGGAATCTCCATTTGTCCCCTTCTGCTTGGGTTACTGAGCAGGGCTGGCGGACCTAACCTTTTCGTAGAATTTTTGTCAAATTCAACTCGGAAGGAGTCGTCTACTATTCTAAGCATACGTGTCACCAAATTGTGGGGCAAAGCTACACTTTCATGACATTTGCCGAGAACACATTTATAACATGGAGTTTCTGGTCTTCACCAAAAGGCCTCCGGGAAAAAGCTACGTTTTATATCTGGAACCGATTTGGAATTAAACCTGGGATTGAAACTCATATCTCTTAGTTCAGCCAATTAGTTTTTCTTTCTAACAACATAAATCCATTATTATCCTAAATTAAGAGCAAAATGAATTCTCAAGTGGTATCTGACAACTCCCCATCTCCTAAAAACATAATTATGTTTTTGCCAAATTTCAGGTCAAACAAATACAGTTGGCAGTGCTAACAATTTTAAGAAAGCGAACAGGGGAGGTCTGTAATTAGACTGGGTTCAGGGATTTTTAAACTGGTTCACATTCACAGGGAAAAGTTACAACAGAGGGGTTTACACAGGGGAAATATTATCCAGGCCCAGGGCAATTGTTGAATTTTGTTGATAATGGAGAAGGAAAAAAAATGACTTTTCTGAACAAACACATTTAAAAATAACCTGATATTCTAAGCCTTTTACTTGGTTTTTTTTTTTTTTTAAGTAGAAAACAGATTGAGGATACAAGAGGCAAGAAACACAAATTTTACACCACTTTCTTTCCTTCTTTCCTGAGATAAACTTGCAGATAAACACTCATTCTCCCCTACCCTTTTATATTTTCATCTGGCTCTTTATTCTGCCTTTGCACAAGTTAATTCCTTGCTGCAGAATAGAATACTAGCCGCATTCACGGTCTTCCCGCTCACGGTTTGGAATTTAGCTCTTGCCCCTTTTTTAGAACATAGATGCTGGGATCTTGAACACATGAGCTGATTCGGAAGGGGAAATGCATTGACAGTCAGTGAAAGGGAACTTCATTACCATCATTCAGACCCACACAAGAAAGTGCTGACTTGGTACACAGATCCCTGAATGTGCGTACCTCAGAGACCAACCACCTTGTAATTCAGTTACGTGTCCTCTGTGACCTGAACCGGAATGGGGATCACACACCCACACGCACTCTGGGCACGCTTCTTGGGTTGCAACTCAGTGGATACGTTGAGATTCATAAACTGGACGGAGACCATCCAAAAGTGTCACGTTTCTGGCTGCTCTGAGAAAGCAAAAAAAAAAAAAAAAAAAAACAAAACAAAACTCCTCTGATGTTTGGGCCACAGGGAACGGCTTGACGAAGTGGGCTGAGCTAGAATTCAGTGAACTACTTGCAGTAGCGCATGAGTTTCTTAAAAACTATCAAATAATTGCGTTTGTCTCTTCCTGTTTTTTGTTTTTTCACCATTCCTCGAAGTAATCCCATCAAATCATGTTTTTAAACACAATCTCTAGGAGAGACCCGATATTGGGTCTTAATGGTTTACCATTAGAGATCGGTCTATATTAGACAAGATATTGGAAGGGAAATGCCTATCGATTCACCAGCAGGAACGGCAAAAGGAAAGAGTAGAGACAATACCAAGCGCTGAGAACGACTTGGCACTCCCGGAAACTACATGGCGACAGGATGCAGAAAGCTATTTAGCAGGACCTACCATGGCGGAATCAAGCGTAACATCCCACTCCCAGGTACGGATTTGGGTAGGACAGCAATGCGTGCCTTTGTCCCCGAAGGACACCTGCAAGAATGTTCATAGCCGCACTGTTTGTGACAGCCAAAAATGGAAAACAGCCCAGACGTCTTGTATACGTATAACATAACATAATACTCTGTGACCACGAGAATGAATGGACTCAGACCAAAAATGAGGATGGGATGCAACCATAGTGTCTCCCTGAGAATCTCCTGTTTATCTCAGGTAAAAGGAGATGTTCAAGGGCCAAAGCTCTGAAGAACGACGGAGATTCCACCTCCAGCCTCACCTGTCTGGACGCAGACGTTTTCCCAGGTGCCCTCCTGATCCCGTCTCTGCGTTCCCAGCAGGATGGAGTCCCTCTCCAGTTCTATTTACTTCCTCTGCTAATATCACAGCCAAGAAAAACATCAGGAAAACATTCTTACAGTTATTTATATATTAAAAAAAAAAGGCATCATGTTCTCTAAACGTGTCATCCTACCTCTTGCTTATTTTTTGGATGTTAACTCTTTTTTTAAAGCCTCGAAACAAAAAATGCCCAGTTTTGAGGTTTGAAAATCAAACCACTGTGTGTGGCGCCGGACCACTCGCTGGCCCCTGTCTTTCCTCTGGGCTTTGCTGAAAGGGATGTCATCTGGACACATGGAAACTTATTGTCCCAATAGGACTCTGCAGTGCCCTTTGTTCTGCCAGGGGCCACTGACTCACAAGCTCGGGGTGACCACATGAATTCTGGCATTCCGTGGTTGGGCCACTTCCGCCCGATGCATGATTCGACAAAAACCCGTCCCTTCCTCCTCCACATCACTGGGACGCTGCTCCTCGGGACTTAATGCCTAATCGCCAGTTTTTAGTTTTTGTTTGGTTCTATTTCCATCAATATTACACAGAACAACGTTACAACAAATACCTTTTTACTTTTCCCTCTCTCGCCTGCCTTCCCTTGCCAACTTGCCGCACACGGGCCACACTGTCTGAACATCTTAATCCCCTGGGAACAGAGCGAGTCTGTCTGGGCACAGGCATCACTTTTGAGGTTCCTTCGCCAAACGCTTTCATCAGCTGCCGATAGATGATGCCTTCTCTCGGGTCCGCCTCAGCCGTTTAAAACTTTTGGAAAAACAAACTCTGTTCCTTACAAAATTCTCCTTAGGCTCAGAGAGACAGTTCTCCGAGACTTGTCTTTTAGCAGGGACCCCAGAAAAGAGAGGAACCTTATAGATTTGAAGTATAATAACTGCAGATGGAAACTATTTTGTGCTATCAACGAACATGAGAAATAATGACAGACCTCCAGAGAGAGGTGTTACCTCCCTCAGTGAGGTGCAAGGAGGTTAAGTGGCCTCCAGAGATTAAAGCGTCCCACCGCCGACCCTCCACTCAAAACCCTCAGACGGTAAAAGGATGGCAGACAAAACCTTCACATGGGAAAGGGGTTTTCATTGTTTCTCATTATTATTGTTTTTTGTTTTTATTCTTTCAACTGGAAAATCATTCTCTTGAAAATCTTCAGCCGTTGCACCTAGAAAGATGTTTAGCCAGGACTGCTCAGTGCTTGGAAGCTGTGAAAATCGACTTGCGCTCTCAAAACATGTGGAACCTCCAGTGGAGTTTTGGCTTTGTGTGAGCTCCCTTCCTTCCAGTAAAAACACGGGAGAGTGGCGGTTTCCCATAGAAGACGCAGTGCGGCGAAACTGTAATCTGGGGAGGAGATGAGTAAACACATTACTGAATAGCGGTGTGGAAGGAGAGACACAATTGCCTGGTTGTTCCAGTGAAAACACAGGGAATTGGTGGACTGTTCTTGTAGAATTGGGTTTATGCACCCCTTGTGTGCTCTCTCTCCTTCTCTATCTCTCTCTCTTTCCCTCTCTCCTTCTCTCTCTCTCTCTCTGTCATACACACACACACACACACTTTCTTTAGCCCAAAACTACAAAGTGGCTCTGACCATCTATTTACTGCCTAGAAACAAACCAAACAAAACACACACTTTAAGCTTTCTGATACCCACGGACAATTCGTACATCGTAAACTTCCCATTAATTTGTTGGGACCAATGGAGCTAAAGGAAAAGCAATATTTATTGAGAATAGTTGATGCCCTAGGCACGAAATTTATCTCCTTTAACCTTTTAGTCCCTTCACCCCCCCACCCCCCCACACACAGACACACACACCGGTATCTTCAGGAATGAAACTAGTATCTCTGTTTCTATAGAGGAAAAACTATGGAAAAAGTAAGTAACTTGTCCAAGGTCATATGCATTTGTATACATGCAGGATATTGGCATAGCTCACTATGGTGCATGGTGGTGGGGGAAGATATCGTGGACAGAGATGCAAAGATGTCATGTCTTGTCTTCTAAATTCCCATGTTTTATGCCGCATAGCTCTGCAAACATTTTGCTCTCATGTGGTGACTGTCTAAGCTTCCATTCTTTATAATTTACCAGTCAGTGCACTAGATAGAAAAAAAGTATTAATTTAATGAAGCCTAAGTCATATTTAAAATGCTATATTTTCTAGATGTTTTTCTCTAACCATGTATTTGTTTTATAATTTTAAAATAGTTTAAAACATCAATTGTTGGGTAATGGTTATTAATTTTATCTCTTTTAACTTTACATCTATTACTTAATAAGGTGCTTATGCAGTTAGCTCACTTTATGACCATCTCAGCTTAGAAAAATCTTAATTTTACCAAGTCATAAAGGTGAAGCTAATATACTGCCATGCTTGTGCAAGAATGAGTAACGAAAGGATTGAAAAGGACCAATTGCAGGTTGCTGAGAGTAATATATTTGATCTAAGCAAGGATGCAATATTGGTTGCCTCTGATGACTTTATATGCTATAACCAAAGCCAATTATAGCTTCAGAGTTTCAACAAACAATGCCATCGCTGGCCAAACACCACTGAAAGAGAGAACTGTTAATATCTCAGATTCTATGTATGCTAACAGATTAAATTATTAAAAAGGCGATCGCTTAAAGGGCATTTGGAATTAAGTTGTAGAGACATAGGGGCTCCACAGTAAAGGGCAGGTTTCAGGTGATGATATACTGGATTGTGGAAGACCAGCGGGTAAATGCAGACAGGGAGAGATGCGGCCATACGCACGGCGTGGGAGGAAACTGTCCCCCGTGGCGGGATTGCCTAGCGCCGGCAACTGCACCAGTGTACAGGACATTCATGTCACCCACCCCGTGGTTTTCTGTCAGTTACCTTCCTCATCTTCTTTCTCTGTCCACCATCCTGCAGCCTGGTCCTTCTTCTCTGTAAAATGGTCCAGGGAGCTAAGCTACCTTGCTCTGGGACAGGAGAGGATACACACATTCACTGAGGACACCTCTGGTTTGGGAGAACTCCTTGGACATCAGAGATTTCAAAGCACTTCTCACACAAACCATATGGCTGTCGTCTCCTTGGTATACGCTGACAGTTCCCAAAATATGTGAGCTTGAAATCCCTTTACACATTTTAAATTTATAGAGTACCCCAAAGAAGTTTTGTTAATATTAGTTACACCTGTCAATATATATACTGTGTTAGGAATTAAGACTGAGAACTTAAAAATATTTATTTAACAATGCATCTAAAAATACAATAATATAAAGATTACAGGTAAAAAATAAATGATATTTTCAGTAAAAGTATTTTCCAACCAACACACCATTGTTAAGAAGAAAGGCACCCATGCTTGCAGAATCACTTGACCAACGAAAGACAGGTGGATTTTCATACCTGCGTCAGCGTCAACCTGTTGAATGCTTTTGTTGTGGTTGAAGTATCTCAAGAAAATGCTGACCCTAACCCTAACCCCACAAGATATGTAGTTGGAAATGCAGGAAATATTTGAACAGCTAATTCATAATTGTGAATAGTCTTCTCTGATACTACACCAAAACTCAACAAGTGGTCATTTCTTAAGGGCTAGTTGTGATGTGGATACTGAAATCGTATCAATGAATCAATAAACATTTTATAATCTCTCACGTGAGAACTCACTGGTTCTCGGTTGCCTGGAAGTCACCTATAAAATGTCTATTCACTGACTGATATAGATTCTCTAAAAGATGTTTACAGTTTCCGAAAGATCATATTAGTTAATATGAACATTGATCTCATCAGAAAAGTCTTTAAATATCATGAATCTGTCAAATTCATGACAGCAAATACAGGTTTTCCAATATTTTACATTTCACTTGAAAGCTCCAATTTATGCCATGGTCAGTTGTTTCCCTTGAGGTGAAGCGATGTGATCCAACCTCTGTTCCATGTTGCTTACTCCAGTGGCCATGGATGACAGATTAGACATATTTGACAAGAGATGATTAAAAAAAATATAATCTGGCCAGGCTCAGGGGCTCACACCTATAATCCTAGCACTTAGGGAGGCTGAGGTGGGAGGATAGCTTGAGATCAGGAGTTTGAGAACAGCTTGAGCAAGAGTGAGATCCTGTCTCTGTTAAAAATAGAAAAATTATCCAGGTATGGTGGAGCATGCCCGTAGTCCAGCTACTTGGGAAGCTAAGGCAGGAGGATCCCTTGAGCCCAGGAATTCTAGGCTGCAGTGAGCTATGATGACTCCACTGCACTGTAGCCCAGGTGACATAGCAAGACCATGTCTCAAAAAAAAAAAAAAATCCATATGTAAGAGGATGAGGGCCAGAGTAAATGAAAAAAAAAATTAAGGTATTTTAACTCACGCAGAAAATGATTATTGTGAACCACTGGAAAAAAAAAAAAAGAACCATTCCTGTAATATCCTTCTTATGATATGATAACTAGGTAGCTGGCACCTTTGGGGCCTAGGGGGCTGCTCTACCCATTTGGACGTAGCTCTGACGGTTTCTTTTTCAGCAGGGAAGTGGAAGAAATGGAAGTCTACAGTCACTGGTCACAGAGGACAGATTCTCCCACAAGGAAAAAGGTCTGCAAACCCCACGTCTTTTCCAGCAAGCACCTCGATTGTATCCTCTAGCGAGTGAGAAATGCATCCCACCCCTGTTCTAAACTCCCGCAAACAACAGCAACAATCAGTTCCAAGTGTGAGGCTTCACACTGCGGGCTCTTGATTCCTGCTCGCTGCTGGCCTACGGTGAAGTCTCATCGGACCGAGCGCTCTGATTAACATACCCCCCCACACACCCGCACAGCACGTCTGCAGAGCGCCGGCAGGTTCAGAATAATTGCAGCAGCTATTTTTAAAGTGCTGTAATTAAAAATAGTCTTGCAGTAGGACTGCTGATTGTCCTAATGCTTTTCCTTTTCAGACACTCATCAATATTGTCGTTCAGATTACCTACGCCGTGCATTCGTGATTGTAATATTTGAAATATCTAATTTTTGCGATTTGGTAGGCATCGGGCACTGGGATAAAGACTTTAAAACCATTGTCTTAGAAAGTTTTGATTTTTCACATGAACCCTAGGAGGCTGCAGATAAGAAAAATCGATGCCTGGGGGATAGGTACCTAACCTAGCATGACAGCTACACTCCGATTTCTCTGATTCCGAGACCACGTGTGTGCCCTTGCTGAAAAGAGACTTCTGTTTATAGGGGAGCAAACTGAAGATGAAATAATGTTTAGATCTCAAGGACACGACCGTACACCTTTCGACAGAATTTTATCGTAAATAAAGGCAAATAATTACACATGCATCTATCAGTGGTCTGGGTCAGTGTTAGCGATAATAAAAATAGATTATCTAGACAGTTACGAGGTTGCTACGTGCCACCTTACTTAGTACATGTGCAGTAGAAACCACAGTCAATGTTTTGTAAAGAAGAAAATCTACGTGACCCTGGTTAGTCACTCACACCCTCCACACCCATCGTTTGATCCCCAGCCAGCGTGACGGGAAGAATGAGACTCTGTTGGAGCCACGCTGGGCGTGCCGCGAGCGTGACAAGACGTGTTCCTTCCTGGTTCCCCGTCATTTCCAAGCCAGACTCATTGTTCACTCTTTCCACGAAACATCTCTGTGTGGAAGCTGACAGGTGTGCCCGGCGGAATTCTACAGAAGCCACGGCCACCCCTGAAGGTTCTGTTCCCCAGGTCACCCGACCAAACCCCAACCCACGTCCGGCCGGGAGGGGCTTTGCAGAAGCAAAGTCGCAAGTCAGGTGAGCTTTGGATACTGGGAGCAGGTGGGTGGCCGTGGCCCAGCGGCAGGTGCCTCCCAGAGACAGAGAGGTTTCTCTGGCGGGCAGCAGACGTGGGGACAGGGAGACAGCAAAGAAATGAGAGCTCAGTCCCACAACCACAAGGAACCGAGTTCTGCCGGCAGCCCAGCGAGTCTGGGAGCGGATTTTCCCTAGAGCTGCCATGACAGAGACCCACCTGGCCAACACCTGGATTTTGTAACATTCCACGCCGGTAACTCAGCTGAACTCACCCAGAGTTCTGACCCGTACAACCAAGAGTTCACAAAAGGATATCATTTGAAGCTGCCAATTTTGTGATAATTTGTTACACGGTGATGGAAAACAAATAGAACCAGAGTAAGTGTCACGAGAGTCTTCAACCATAATGGATTTTGCATTTAGTAGTTGCAACATTAATTTAGAACTAACTCTTAAGAAGCTAACGTATTACAATGCTATACCCTGTGATCCTAATTTAATTAGGGATAAACAGCCAGTAGCCTGAACAGGATGCTTAGCTATAGGGTCTCTAGAACTTTCAGTCCAATTGGATTTGTGTTGTGACTGCTTAGACTACCTCTTACACTGATTTCTCAAAGACTTGAGTCCAAAGTGTGCAGGATTGAGCACGAGGCCAGAGTTCGTTGGAGTGGGATCTTTTTTTCCATGGAGTGGGACCTTTTTTTTTTAAGTTATTTGCTGCTAAATAGGACAGTGGGTCTCCATAAAAAATAAAAATTTGGGGAGGTAGGGTTTCGTATCGGTATCGTTAAATCTTCCCATTGTCAATTCGTTAAACTCTGATGTTGTCCATGTTGCATTCTAGTTCTTAATAATGTGGTCCCGCTTTATAGTAAAATAATTATTTTCCCTAGTGTTTGAGTAAAACTGACAGTCTTAAACCGAGTGCCTTTTTTCCTGTGGTTTGCCAGATTTCTGCCTACCAGTTCCCCCCTCACCTCTTTGTACCGCCAAGGGGAATGTTGTCCATGTTGGGAAAACATAAAAAAGTGATTTTCCAGACACATTTTCTGACTGTTCTCCGGCAGGGGTGTGAGCACCAGCAGGCATGGAGGCTCCGCCCTTCCGGAACTTACCGTGTGGCAGGCTCCGCTTCGTGGAAGAAGACGTAGCCCTGGGAAATGTTGCCAGATTCGCTGAAGGTCTTAGGTGATATAAAGTCAAGAGAAATTGGGTGGAGAAAGGAAGAGGCTCTTAATCTCATTTTTTCCTCTGGTCCCTAAGGACTTTTAGGAATGTTCTCAGAGCTTTACCAGAGGAAGTTCATTTCTTTCTTTCTTTTTTTTTTTTTCCATAAAAGAAAAGGTTTAGGCAGGAGGTCAGGAATCCCACAAAGACATATGTTCTCCTTCTCAAAGCCAAGTAATGAAATAGATTCATAGTTTCAAAAATGCTTATTATAATCAAACAGTTCATGCAATGTCCGAACATCTTCCTGATTTCTCTTGTGACATATTCAGGGCAAAAAGAGGAACTTCACAACTCCAGAATGAGCTGGAACTATCCATTACCTTCTCTGCAGCGAATCTTGCAATGGGCAGATGCTGCTGGTTCTCTGTAGGCTGAATTTTCAGTCCTCATTTGTGGAACCATCTTCATCATTCTCAAAAACTACCAACATGTAGTGTTGTCCGCGCGTAGTGCCAGAAACGAAGAGCTCGCTTCCTAAATATGAAAGAGTTCACCAGTGAGAAAATCAACCAGGAAGATTAAAAGTCTTTTTAAGTCCAGGGACAGGGGACACAGTAAGGATTCTCCTATCAGTTTGTACACCTGTCCAGCACCAATGTGGTACAAATAATCTATGTTCTCTGGGGGGATTACTAAGACCTGACTCTGATGGTCAATCTATGCCTGGAACAAGCATTCCTCACAGTAACTCTCTGAAGTCAAAAAATAAAATTTGGTCCGATTTACAATTGAGGAAAATCAAACAAACGAAGTAGTTCACTGGGCATCCAGTGAGGGGAGGTCCTCAAAATGAAGAAAATAGTCTCAATATTGCACCTCATGATTCTGCTTCAGATATAATTCACCAGAAAGGAAAATATTCACATTAAATATACAAACAAGTAAGTGACATGCATGGAGGTTTTCAGGAAAAAGGCAAAGAATGAGCTATCTCTTCCCGTCGGGTAAATCATGCTGGTTAAAATGGTGGGACTAGTTATAGAAGTTAGTCTCTATGTCTTTTCTTCTGGGACACCTTCTTCTTCTCTAAAAGGAATGAAGTGGTTATGGAATTGGACAAAATGCCAAGCCTTGTACCAAGGCTTCAGCTGCAGCTCCAAGTGTGCAAGAAAGTAATGGGTGTATAGTGGGGTGGTGGCCCTGACAAGGCCCTTATTGGGGTCCCCGTGTGGCCCCCACTCTCCTGATGCTATTTTCCACACCATGCATCAGCTGTATTACTGACAGCGTCCTGCATTCCGATACCTCACAACTCCGAAAACCCTTATCGATAAAATACTCTACACCTGTGTTGTCGATGGAAGATATAAACAAGCCTGTGGATAAGCCCACAAGATTTTTGTTTTTCAATCTTTAAATATTCTTTCTTGATTAAATGAATCTGGATGGTCAAATTATTAATGGTTTGCTTTGAACAGCACTACTAATGCAAAATTATTCCTTTCAACTAAGTGAGAATATGTGTCAGTTTCTTAAATCCTCCTTTGCCGGAGTGGAAACTTGTTGAACCGTGTGTCCAAAAAGACCAGT
The DNA here is from genome assembly GCA_008750895.1 of Mirza zaza. NCBI lineage: Eukaryota > Metazoa > Chordata > Mammalia > Primates > Cheirogaleidae > Mirza > Mirza zaza. Next base: position 113,249 of record VSMD01045850.1, read on the forward strand.
TGAAGTCTTAGCACCCCTGTGCGTGTGAACATGGAAATAGTATCTTCACGGAATGTCATCGAGGTAAGGTGAGGCCTCTCCCAATAGTGTTAGGTAGATAGCGAGGGGCTCCGGGGCTCCTACGGATGAAAGTGGGTGCTGCTGAGATTCACCCCACACCCCCGCCCGAAATGGGCTTTCACAGAGGCTCATGGGAGATCTGCCTGCTCAGTAAGACTCAGGTCATGCAGCTCTCAACTGTCCATCAAAGTGGTTCCATGGCGACGTCTGAGCCACTAGGGAGGTCCCAATCCGGGCGCTACGAAATGAGATGCAGACCATAACCGGTCCCTTTTTGAATCCTTCCTCTTGTTCTCCCTTTGCTGTGACAAATGGGTCCGGCTGTCATCTGAGGCATATGCACCATGCTCTGTAAACCCGTATCTTGCTCTTGCCCTATCATCCCATCTCTCTCTCCTCAATAAACCTCATTTCTGTGCTTGCCTAACTTTGGTGAGCCTGGTCACTCTTCGGCCATGAGCGTGCCAACGGCCGGCAGTTCAGACCACAACCTGGCAACAAGACCGGTGTCCTAATAAGAAAGGGAGACCCCCGAGACAGAGACACACAGCGAGAACGTCACGTGATGACGGAGGCAGGGGCAGGAGCGGTGGAGGCAGAGACCGACCGATGGCCACAGCAAAGGCGGGAAGAGGCGAGGAGGGTTCTACCCAGAGTCTCGAAAGGAGCCGGACACCCCTGACACCTGCGGGTTTCCAGCTTCCAAAGCGGCGAGGAGATAAATTTCCGTTGTTTTAAGCCATGGAGTTTGTGGCTATCTGGGGCAGCGGTGGTGGGAGACGGATGCAAACCCTGTCGATGCTGAAAAGGGATTTTAGCTCCTGACTCTTTGCTTCAGAGCACTCAGGAGGAATCATGAAAGAAGAGAAGAAAGAGGGCATAACAAGGAATCATAAAGCATGTGAGAACTGCACATTCGGTTTTGCAGCTTCTAGAAGCTCCATCCCTGAACTTTTGTGATCAAGCCAGGGTGGACAGTTATTGAAGTGACCTGCGCCTGTCGCTTTCTAGCATGCCATCAGAGGGGAATAGGAAATATAGAGTTTTACACCCCTTCCCACCCAAATCAGGAAAATCCTTAGAAAAGGGAGATCTTTTAAACATGCTGAAACCTTAATTGGCATCCTTTGGATGCCAGAAGGATTGAAGACGGAGCTTCCATCTCACTCAAATGATTGCCCTCCTAAAGAAAAATATCGCTGATAGGGGAGTTGTATCCATTTAATAAAATATCCAAATATCTTTGTGATGATCTACTAGATATTAAAGAAAAAACGTATCATTTTAATAGGATTGTTGTTTTCATTTAAGAGGTAGGGAACACACATATATTCGAGAGAATATCTAGACTAGCTCTGGTCTTTGGAGGAATGATTTCCTTTTCTGCCTTAAAATGTCCACATTTACAGCTATTAATTAAACGTTACAAGCTGTTTAAATAGCCCACTGTTTCCCTTGAACTAAAAGTTAGTTTATTAATGGAAAAAAAAATAAATCATGAGAATTCTGTGATCCCTGTTGTAAGGCCTCAGATAGTGTGTTTTACATTTGGTGTGACGTGATTCCATTTAAAATGATCAAAATGTAGCTATTCCTAAAAATAGAAAATGGCACTGGGACATTTATTGCCTAAGTCATGTCCTAAACCAAATCACAGCCCCTGTGTGTTTGATTCCCAGCCGTCTGCACGACCCTGAGCTCAGGTCTTCCGGCGAAAACCTTTTCTAGGAGGGAGGTGCTGTCTCTTTAACACTCCTCCATTCTAGTATCTTCATTTTTTATTTATTAAGTGTAAAATTTAGCGGGGCAACCTGGGCCAAAACGTGCAATTCATTTGCATGAATTCAGCCTCTTTTATAACTTGATTCCTTCTGAGAAAATTATAGGGGGAAAAAAAATCCCTTAGAAATGAAGTAGCTGACACATCACATTTATTAAAGCTGTGAAGCTTTCAAAGCAGATGACTTACGATTTTTCATCCTCAACAATGGTTTTGCCAGGATGCCTCTAGACTGGGAAGGGATGATTAACAGAGCAGACACTCATGTTTAATGACAGCGCACGGCTGATTCATTCCAAAATAAGTTCACCTTCGCTAGCAAGAGGAAAGAACGCAACCAGACATTTTTTTCAAGTTTCTTTTTTTTTCTAAAATCATTCATTTTCGATATAAGTTCAAAAGCTCGTGTATTTACTAAGTGATTCCCAAAGGATATCTTAGTAAGAGGACTGACATCCATAAAAAATATTTTCCCATGAGCCGACCATGCTTTTCGTTCTCATCCAAATTGCTACAATATGTAAGCCAAAGCAAGTAAACAAATAGGTTTAATATGTGTAATTACTTCCCATTTAAATGGGTGATTGTCAACTCAGAGTTTCAAAATAGAAACAGAGGAAAGTAATTAAAACCGCACCAATCGTGTTGACATGAAACCACCAAAATGCTGCACTATCAAGGCTGGAGCGCTGATACCTTTTTCTAAAACACAGACTGGGATTAATAGGGCAAATTGTGCTAATGATAATGCTGAAATTGGCTCGATTGACCTAGGGAAAGAAAAAACATTTAATGACAAATTTGTGCAAGTGAAGCTGCTCTAAGGACGATTCTAGAAGAAGCAAGTCAGCACAAAGTTGCTGGGAGAATGTCCTCGAGGGTGTCAATACGGTTTGTTTCCAAACCTCCGGTCCTTGCATGTTAAGTGTTGAGCTGCAGAGAACAAATACGTGCTTTAAAAACTCACACGTGTGGCCAGGCGCGGTGGCTCATACCTGTGATCCTAGCACTCCAGGAGGCTGAGGCGGGCGGACTGCTCGAGGTCAGGAGTTCGAAACCAGCCTGAGCAAGAGCGAGACCCTTGTCTCTACTATAAATATAAAGAAATTAATTGGCCAACTAATATATATAGAAAAAATTAGCCGGGCATGGTGGCGCATGCCTGTAGTCCCAGCTACTCGGGAGGCTGAGGCAGGAGGATTGCTTGAGCCCAGGAGTTTGAGGTTGCTGTGAGCTAGGCTGACGCCACGGCACTCACTCTAGCCTGGGCAACAAAGCGAGACTCTGTCTCAAAAAAAAAAAAAAAACCTCACAGGTGGAGGCAAAATCCTCCCAATGTTGGTGTCTAGTTAGATGGGGAAAAATAAGAGTCCTAGAATATGTTTTATGTTAAATTAGCTGATTGATTCCACTCTCGACAGAGAGTAATAGGGACCTGATGTACCCTGGTTGCCGGAAATAACTTAAAAACCAAATGGAATATATGAGCACTGGACATCAGCAAAATGAATGATGTCACATTTGTAACCACTGCATTTAGTCTGGAGAATGTACAACTCATTCTCTTGCTTCAAAACTCAGTCTCTTACTTCACGGAACTTTCACAATGGCGAAGAAATTAAACATTGTGTTTGGTGTTTTAAAAGAATAAACCGTAACCTCAGGATTCCAGGGAAACATTACAGTGTTTCCCTGAAAATCAGACCTACCCATAAAATAAGCCCTAGCAGGATTTCTAAGCATGTGCGCAATAGAAGCCCCACCCTGAAAACAAGACCTAGTGATGGGTGTGATTACACAGCGCAACTGCACAACCCGTGCATTTTGTCGTGGAGTGGGAAAGAACACGAGCAGCCCTTCTCATCTGCCCCATCGTGACAGCTGCTGTCCCAGAGGTGACCGGAAAGGTGCGGGCAGCCCCACCAACAAGGTCGGCTCCCCCTGTCGGGTCCTGGCCATCCTGTGCGTGCTGCAAGCTGAGACTTTGAGGGGAAAATAACACATCCCCTGAAAATAAGCCCTAGGGTATCTTCTTGAGGAAAGATAAATATGAGACCCTGTCTTACTTTCGGGGAAACACGGTAGTTCTATAGGTATGTTTTATTAGTAGTTGAGTCTAAAACATCTGTTGCATGCTCAGACACAACTATGCACAGGAGCTACCATATGTGCAGCACCAGAGGGGCCCCAGGTGGGCCCATTTGAGCTGTCTTTGATGGTGGCTGTTCTGTGAGGCTGACACTTGAGTTGACCAGTTGATAAACATTTTAATAGCATTCCTGCACATGCACATAAACATCCATACAAAACAAAAAATGAATTGCTTTCTGGGTTGTTTTTTTTTTTTGAAAAATGCAAATAAAGCTTTTTGTTGGCAGTCCTAGACACAACAATTTGCTATAAAAATAAAACATATTTTAGCAACTGATTTAGAATTCATTGTGCAAAATGACTCAAAATTGGGCATCCCATTCCGTGGTTCTTTGAAAGCAAAATGCCACAAAGAAGAAAAGGACAAAGGGACAAAGACATACAAGCACGAGTTCCGACTTTTGGTCCGCCTTTCGATTCTGTGTTTTTTTTTGTTTTGTTTTATCTGTTTGCTGTTTTGTTCTGTTCCATTTTACGTGGTGTGGGTGGTGTGGAAAATGGTCTGTGGACCCCACACTCAACTCCACGCTCGTCAGTGGGATGGGGCTGCCCTGGCCCACGGTGAGAAGTGAGAATCAGGGACAAAGAGCAGCACACAGATACCCGAGGAGGCCAGCTGCATTCCAAAAACTGTTTCTCTTTTTGTAACTCTGATGGCTTCATGCATTAACTTCAGATACCGTGTTTCCCCGAAAATAAGACAGGGGCTTATATTTATTTTTCCTCAAGAAGACACCCTAGGGCTTATTTTTAAGGCATGTGTTATTTTTTTTAAGTACAGTACAACCATCTGCATTTATTCAAATAGAGTTAAGTCATCTTCTTCTGGAAGGAACATCATCATCACTCTCCAAACCCCGAAATCCATCCTGAATTTCTTGCGACTGATTTCCTTTAGAACCATTGGCCCCGATCTCTCATGTGAGGCAACAGAGCTCTCATGGGGCAGATGAGAAGGCCTGCTCGTCTTCTTTTCCGGTCCGTGACAAAATGCATGGGCTGTGCAGACGCGCTGCGTAGCCACGCCCATCGCTAGGTCTCATTTTCGTGGTAGGGCTTCTATTTGCAAATGCTTGGAAATCCTGCCAGGGCTTATTTTATAGGTGGGTCTTATTTTCAGGGAAACACAGTAGAAAAATAAATCTTTTTATTCCCACATGTTCCTTTCCTAAGGCTGCCGTAACAAAGGACAGCACACTGAGTGCCTTGAAACAGCGGAAATGTACACTCCTGCAGTCACGGAGACCAGAGTCCTGAGTCAAGATTGTAACAGGGTTGGTTCCTTCCTGAGAGCTCAGAGAGAGAGAGAATCTGCCCCTGGCCCTTCTCCTGGCTCCTGGAGATTCGTTGGTGGTCCTTGGCGTCCTCTGGCTTGTAGAAGCATTATGCCAACTGTTGCCTCTGCCTTTGTCTCCTCTTCTTGGAAGGACGTCATGTACCATGGTGTAGGGGCCACCCTACTCCACTACGACCTCAGCTTCACTTGATCACATCCGCAACGAACGACTGCCAAATGCGGTCACATTCACAGGTGAGGGCAGTTAGGATTTCCATGCATCTTTCTGGGGACACGATTCAACCCACGTCACCCCTACAACCCAATCACGTCACACATATGCTTAAAATACATGTCGCCGGGTACAAGCATCTATTGAAACGCAGAGAGTTAACACAAGAGCCTGCAGGAGAGACCCTCGAGGTCAGAGATGACCACCGTGAGCCACGGAGCTGGACACGCAAACGTTCACGAGGACGTTCTCGAGAACAGAAGCGATGCTAGATGAGTGTCACTCACTCAAAGACACAGCCACGCTTCAGGCAACAAGTACACAAACTAAAGTCACCTTGCTTTGTTTTTGTATTTCTACTTCAGGATTTGTAAGATTAGTTCTTTGTTTGGGTACTGCTGATAAGAACATGATAAATAGCTTGAAGTATTTCAATACCCTGCTATAGTCTAGAGGTTTATGCACAGGGAATTATGAGTGAATCGTCTGTGATACCACTTAGCGTGCAAAAACAATGATTTTGAAGAATCAATTTCCCTTTGTTTGAGGAGGACACAGGGAAGCAGAGCGCACCTCCCGTCAGATGAATTAATCTCTGAACTCATTCAGAATCAAGCCGTAGAGCAGCTCAGAAGCCCTTTCTTCAAGGTAGGCATTAAATGTCAGAGGAAGACTGTTTTAGTCCACCAATTGTTCTTTCCATGCAGCTCCAGTGAAAGCAGTCTTCTGTTTTTTTGTGTTTTTTTTCTTTCAGGATCTATATTTTCCTTGCTACATTTTGAGAAGATAACCATCTCTCACACTTTGAAAGAGAACTCACATTTTAGAAATGGTGGTAATATTTTAGTTTAGGAATTTCCTTTCAGAAAAAAAAAAAGGATCATGCAGGAAATTAATATGTCGTAAGACAAGTGTAGTTAGTGATACTTTCGAAAAGTTAGCCGTATCATTTTTGTTAGTATTTCGCTTCCATGGCCAACTATCTCTTTTCTCTGTAGTCTCGCATCGAATCCCTTAGAGGAAATCTGGGGGTCTAGCACGTCCTTGTACCTAGAAGGTATAGGTTGCAGCCAGCACAGAGGTTGCTGGTCCGGGGTCAGGTGCCCGCTCTGACCCCATGGAGAAATCACCCAGGCAGAGACAGGGCAACGTTTGCAGCAAGCATGCGGTTGCACGCAGCACATGTGGCCACCTCCGTGCTTCACTCTCCACCGAACCCTGCAGACACCTTGACGAACCCTTCTAGAACAAAAAGAGTCAGCACTCCTGTCTGTTTCTAAAGGATATTTTAAAAGATTTATTCAACACACAAATCTGCGGGGTGGAGTGTAGGTCCTTCCTTACTGTATTCATGCAAAGAGCACGTGCCAGGTGCCCTAGAAATGTTAGCTGTTGCCACTCACGTACGGCCAAACGGCAGGCAGGTGAGTCGAGGGAGGACGTCAAAAATACATTTCACGTGGCACGTGTGATAAAGCCCAGTAGCAGAATCAGCCCAGCATGGCCTCTTTCCCTTCCCAGAGTGTGATAAGAAAGTTCATGTTCTCAATAACCTTAGGACGAAAAAGTAGAACAAGGAAAGAGAGCATTTTGTTTACAAGGAAAGGCAAATAATTACACTTCACGTGTTAGACACACAGTGGTCCCACTGTAACGGCAGAGTGGCTACACTGTAACTGGAGAAATTGAAAGTGGCATAAAGCCATCAGTCACACTGTGTAAGGAGACTCTAACACACGCAGGGGAAAGAGTGACCGTTTCAGTCCTTTTTGCAGGGAAGGAAGGAAAGGAGAAAGCAGCAGGGTCCCTCCCACCGGAGAGAGACAGAGACAGAGAGAGAGCGTCTCCCTTGCACAAGCCCAGCCTAGCTTGGAACCCGGAGAGATTTAGGAATAGTGACTTGCTTTCTCCCTGGGAGGGGGTGGAACCTCTGCAGATGCCCAGAGAGAGCCCCGGCAGTCATTTCCTAAGAGAATCCAAGTCCCGGGAGTGATTAAGGAAAAATGCTCCTGGTGGTCCTAAGCAAACCTGTTGGCCCTGAACCCACACCTCACTGAGAACTAAGGGCCGGGGAGAGCCAGCCTCTACCTGGGCTGCCTGCAATGACCCCCTTGGGGGCTGACAGCCAACATGACCCAGTCTGATGAGAGGCTGGAGCTGGCGGAGGCACCCCTTCACGTGGGCTGAGCCCTGTGGAGCCTGAGGAACCCCTGAGGAACCTTGGGAATGAAATGGGAGTCTAATTTTCGCCAGCTCAAGGAAGCTCCGGCTGGCTGTAGAGTTTCGGGACAGCAGCCATCCTTGATCCCAGCCGGTGGCCACCCCGCACAGTCCGGGCTGTGGCTGGCAGGACCGTGGCTCCTAAGCTGGCCCCTCGCCCAGATGCGAGACCCCTGCTGCAGCCACGGCTGGGGGAGCTAGATGCATTGCTCCTGGAGGAGGAAAAAGTGGATGGGGAGCGGCCTCATTGGACTTAGGAGCTCTATCTGTTTGTCCATCCATCCATCCTCAAGGGAGGTGAAACCTCTAAGGCAGTTATATATTTTTTCTCTATGTTTCTAGTAAAGTTTTCAATATGTTTCTGAAAAAAAAAAATTCTCTCCTTCTGCTCTGAAAGTCGCCACTGTCTCCACCTGGGTGATTCCTCCTAAGGACGCTTCTCGAGCGGTCAGCACCCGGTAGGGAGAATCTGAGCATGAACCGGGCACCGGGGCAGGCAGGAGGGAATCCTGTCCCGTGCTCCTGGCGACAGGGCTCGACAGCTAACCACGGCACACGTAGAACCGTTGTCTCGTCTAGCTTAGAAAGTTGTATACCATTTCCAATCCCAAAAGGGATTGAGTTTGTTTGCAAGGGAAAATGCGATGCAAGATAGCTAAACATGTCATTGGTAGATCTGTAAAGAGCTAAGGAATTATCTAGAAGCAGCGGAAGAAGAAGGGTAGGAGTCCTACCTGGGAAGAGAGAAGAGTACACAGGACTAGAGCACGTCACACCAGGACGTGAAGATTGGTTGCACTGAAGACAATTAAGAGGAAGCAGATGCAGGAAAACTCTCTGCCCTCCCTGTTTACCTAAAAGCAAGACTTATACGTAAAAGACAAAAGGCCTCCTGCCTCCCCCCCTTCCCCTTCTACCAGGGTGAGCAAAGGTGAACCCCTGAAGACAGCTTTAGACCCTGTGTCCATGTAGACTACTACCATGGTGCAGGCTGCATGGACAAGCTTTATCGACTCGCCTTTACCTGGCAGTGGCTTGACTTCTCCCAAGTTGCTGCCCCTGGAGACTCAAAGTCCTTCTCTGTTGCCTGGTTGCTTCTCTAAGAATTCGATGTTTTTCGTTAAAGATGATATGTTAGCCAGAATTCAAAGCCACATCTTTGAGAACTACTAATTTCCTGGGTGTTCCCATGTGTATATGAAAAAATACATGTTCATAATAAACTTTTGATGGATTACTCTTGTTAATCTGTCTTTTCTTAAAGTGGTCTGTTTCCAGCTAAGAATGTACAGGGGTCATTCTTCCCCTACATGAGCGAATATTAGAAACTACAATCGCGCCTTTGATTTGGTTCCAAGATTTTTGGCAGCTGAGAAAAAGAAAAGATGACATCCCTTTGCACAAGTTTTCTTTTCTAAAAACAAGAGAAAACATCATCGTCATTCTTGGAGAGACTTACCTTCTCCTGGAATTAAACCTAATGAGGAAATGTTTATATGGATTCAAGACAGTTGTCACCGCATTAAATAGGGTTGAAGATGGTGGCTCACGCCTGTAATCCTAGCACTCTGGGAGGCCAAGGCGGGTGGATCACTCGAGGTCGGGAGTTCGAAACCAGCCTGAGCAAGAGCGAGACCCCGTCTCTACTATAAATAGAAAGAAATTGATTGACCAACTAAAAATATATATAGAAAAAATTATCTGGGCATGGTGGCACATGCCTGTAGTCCCAGCTACTCGGGAGGCTGAGGCAGGAGGATCGCTTGAGCCCAGGAGTTTGAGGTTGCTGTGAGCTAGGCTGACGCCATGGCACTCACTCTAGCCTGGGCAACAAAGTGAGACTCTGTCTCAAAAAAAATAAAAAATAAAAAATAAAGTGGGTTGAAGTCAAAGCTGGCGGAGCTAGACAGGGCTGGAACAAACAAACGGTTGACATGGTTGTGCCCAACATGGAACACAGTCTCCACCATCCCTCACGTCATGTTCATGATGGAAAGCACGCAGTGGGTGACGTTAGCATCTCAAAGCACTGCGTTCCTGTGTGGGAAACACACACGTCACCGGTGAGAACCTATTGTCTGTTAACAGGTATTCACAAAGCCAAGCTGTCCCAATACATGAACGGTAATGACTCCACACAGAACTGAGTCTACATTAACATATATGCACACCGGAAGACACTGGATTAGTTCCGCGAGTGCGTAGAGTAGAACTGAAGCGGTGAGTCCATCACGGAAAAGGGCTAACGTCTTCAGGCAGAATTATTAGAAAAACTTTGAATAAGCTCACGTATTTTTTTTGTCATGTTAATGGAAAGATAATTGCCTGATATTTAGTTAGTTGCTCACATCCAAGAGGTAGGAATCGTTGACATGTCAATTGCTTGCTAAAAATTAATGCATATCGCTAACAAGTGGGTCTGGGGAGAAGAAAATGCAGAAAATGGAATTGCGAACATTAACGCGGACAATTTTTTATTTGCCTTAGACCTCCTTCTGATTAAAAGGAGAAAAGAGTAAAACAGAAAGTATTGTCTAGGTCTTTAGGACACTGATGTTTATTTTTGAGGCTATGATTCGAGAAGCCAAACATCTTTTGTTACCCGTGGGGACATTTCTACGCCGTTGCCCAATACCAAAGAATGAAGAAACGCGCATTCCAGTGAAAATATACTAGTGCTCTGTGTGGGTGCAGTTTTGGAAAGATAACCTTGTAGAGAGACTTTCCTAATTTCTTTTTCTCAGCCTGGTCATGAATGCTGCTTTGCACGTTTTCGGTGAGTGCCAGTTTTTCGACCATGTGGCAGGAGGAGCCCTGGAATTCCCTCTTGGGCAGTGCAGCGTTGAGGCTGAACTCTGAGGGGACTCAGGCTGCACTTGTGCCCCAGCGGGGTGACACAGGGACAGCCACCGTGCTGCGTTGTGCTGCTCGTGGGTCACCAGCCGGACGCCGTCTTTAGAAACACTCACTCTCTCGGTGATAACCCTGCAGGAATTCTCTGTTCTCAACATTACCAAGGTTTACAGACATGGTCGTCAGGGAAAAAATGACCACACTGGAGAAAAGTACAGGCTGTGCTTAGAAGTGCTCTTGCCCGTATTCCAAAAAAGCGGAGAGGAACGGGGCAGGGAGATGCTCACATATTTGGAAAATCTCACATGCATAAGGGTTCCATTAAAGTGAAAAAATAAAAATAAAAAATCTCGACTATAATTAATATTCCAAAGTTGCGGGCATTCCATCCATGGCCAGGAGGTTCCCACACCCAAAACCTGAGAATGTGAAAACATAAATGTCACTGGAAGAAATTTTGCTAAACCTGAGGATTTTGCAAAAGGAAGGATTTTTTTCCACCCATTTTCCCTTGTTTTAGGACCTCACAGTTTTTTTTTTCTGTTTACAATCTTGTATATAGTTTTAGCACTATTTAAATCAAAATGCAATAATATCCATTCTGTAGTCCAAAGCCAACTTACACCTTTCATATAGCAATGGCTTCCTCTAAATTTAAGTCAATAGCGTCATATAATTGACCACTGAAATTTTATCTATCCCCCAAATTCTCAGAAGTTTCTGAGTAGAATTATACTCTACTCAATTTCTGAGGAGAATTGTACTCCTTGGATTCTCTGGTGACAACCTTTTTATTTTTATTATTTTTTTTTACAAGTTTTTAGTAATTAAACTCCCTTGGATAGCACTTTAAAGAAGTCTTATGCTTTATACTAAATTCTACATCTAACTTGAAATATTCAACGCTTTCGTGAGTTTTAATGAGTTTAATGATGTTAATATGCTGCTTAATAATTGCTTGCTTCCCTAGAAACCAGTAAAACAAAACAAAACAAATTGTATATTTGTCATAGAAAACTAAAAGGCATTGAACAGAATCATTGTGATATGGTGGGAATCTGAAATCCGATGATCCCAAGTCTAAATCTTGGGCCATCTTTAGCCTCATCTTTGAATTGTGTTCTTTTCCACTTTCTTCACTGGTAGAAAGCTTAGTGCTAAGGACGTAGGATTAGCACAACATTGGGACAAATTTGTGTGTTACCAAAGGACATGGGTTATTTTAAAACAAAAGAGTATAAAATAACTTATGATTCATAACACCGTCTATACCCATTTGTTCAAGAATGAACTGGAATCCCATTCAACTAAGGAAATGGGATTTCCCCACGTGGTTCATGCCATGGAAGAAACACTCACTATGCATGTCCTTCTCTCTTTTCAGCCACGTGTCCTAGGTAACAAGCTCTAACTGCCATAGAGAGTCTCTGCATCTGCTCGTATCCCCTTCTCCCAGTGGAGGGATGCCCCAAACCACCCTGTTTTTCCGAGCCTCTTTCTAGTTTTAGCACCTTTGCAATCCCCCCATCCCATGCAAGACATGTGGGACATGCAGGTAGGTAGAAATAAATGACGTCAAGACCCTGGCAGGGTAGGCGTGGAGTGGCAGATTCTACCAGGTGAAGTTGCCATGTACTATTGTGCTGAGCATCATGTTATTGTCAGGTTGAAAACTCAGTTTACCATCTCAAACTGAGCGCCAACGGTGGGCACCTGTTACCTTTCTTAGCATCTACTCCTTGAATAACAGCTGACAACCTTCCCTGTCCTTGCAATTGCTCCAAAGTCACAAATATAATAATGCCAGATCTTCCCACAGCTTAAAAACATCGAGTTGAAATCTTGAAACTTCACTTGTGATTATTCAATTCTTTCACATATAGCTTAATCATTTTGATAAACTGGCATCAAATTTCTCTTTCTGTTCTAAAAAAAGGCTTTTCCATAGAACACCCTAGTAAAACACAGGTCTTTCGATCCTGAATACGTAGCCTCCACGTGTTTTCTCAATGCCACACTTTATTGCTTTCTTTATTTTCGGTTAGCTTCCTTTTTCTTTTTTCTTTTTGTTTAAATGTTCCAATCATACAGTTGTCTGAAATCCAAATTGGTTGATGTAGCAACTTTCTCCAGAAGTGAAATTTCACTGGACCAATCACGTTTATTTACCTGCATAGATAATGTCACTTTTTTTTTTTTTTAGCAAAGACCTATCCATTTCTCGCAGTACTGAAAACTTCATTTTTTTGAGTCTTTACTCTTCAAAGCAAGGATCCTCCAGTCTCATATTTTCCTTTCTTCACTTCCCTGAAACAGCTAAATAGGACAGCTACCACTTTTATTTATGCATCACAGAGGACAGAATATATATATAACTCACCAGCACAGGAGCTGCCATCACCAACAAAGTTTGTAAAGGGAGACAGGATTCTTGGGGATGATTCCAGCATGGGGAGCATGTAACCAAGCTCTGGAAGGAAGACAGGCCCCCGTTCACACCCAGCTCTCTGTGTTGCTTACTGAGGACTTCTCATCCAGGTCCTTTTCTTTAAAAAAAAAATTAAAATCACATATGTTACAGTGAGATATAATGAGAGAGACTCAAGTCAAAGGGCAATGCCACAAGCCAACCTGGGTATTTTTTCTGGCTGTAAGATTGAGAAATTTCAGGAAGCCTCTGAAAAACACATCTGCAAATCTCAGAGTCTAGAACACCTGACATTTCTTTCCTGGCCTCTGCCCCTCCTGGCCACACCTGGCACACAGTAGAAGGTTCAGCGTCCAGTGGGAGCCCCTCTGAGACACACAGACACATTCCAGGAAGACCAGGTGTTGATTTTAATGCAGTGTTCAGAGTCTAAATAAATACATGGCAGAACCCACCAATAAATAAAAAAAAAAGCAAAATGCCATTTGTTTAAAACTGGGCAACGATCCTAGTTTTATTTTAAAATCATTTTATTTAAAAATCATTTTGGCTACTGAAGGAAAAGTAGTTTGCAAGAGGGCAAAGGTGAATGTTAGGAAATACCACACACACACACTTTAAAGTAGTTCAGACCTTGACTTTTAAATGTTTCTGGATTTAATTAAGAATAAAGACTTAAAGATGTTTGACAATTGAAGTACTTTAAATGTCTGTCTACAGCTATGATCTACCTACTTATCTATCTACCAATCTACACATACCCACACATGCACACACACATAAATACACAGATTATTTTCTCCTGATAATGACTCATGGAATTCCACCTTGCACTAAACTAGATTTGCATTTCAAATTACAGGAGACAAACAAGACCATCTTCTGCTTTCTCAAACACTAGACGTTGGAGACATATTGTGTCACAGAATACGTAAATGACCTTTTGTAAATGTTTTGATTTAATATCTCTTGCCATACAAATAGCACAGAGATTACACACATAATCAGACTCATGGGAATCAGAGGACATATTCCCTAAAAATTTTAGAAAATAGCTCACTAAAGCTCTGTAAAAGAAGACACTGAATTATATTATTGAAACAGGTTGAATTCCATGACAGTCTAGTATTTGGAAATAAAGAAATACGTTAGCTATGCATTATCTGTGTCCTCTAAAAAGGAAAGAAATGCATGTGTGTTTGTACTTTGTTCATGGAAATACGGACACCCTGGGGGTGACTACTGCCCTTTCCTGCCTTCCACATTCCAGGGCGTTTTGCCATGAACCTCTGTCTCTCCCTAGATCTGCTGCCATCCGATACTTGAGGAAGGTCAGGGGTGTTTCTGTGACAGTTTCTGTGTGATGTGCGTCACTACTGCATTGTGACCTTTGTCCACCACGAATACTACATATATCGCATCAAGTATTCCCAGCTAAGAAACATTTAACAGCTCTAATTATTACCACATTGTGTACAAACATCATCTTAAACATGACTGACTATTACAACTTTCTCCTACTATTTGCCATCTATACTTGTTTCCTCAACAAGTTTCTGGCGTATTATTCACATTCATTTTCCTCCGTGTATAACATATTTATATAGCTTAGCAATAGAGCCTTTTGGAGAGGTCTACTTCCTTAAAGATTATGGGAAGGGGTTGATTTTTCTTAAAGGACTGAAATGAAAACCCATCACTTGCCCTCCCAGAATTTTAAAAAGAGTTGATCAAAACTATATTTCTGCATGCTTATATCTTTAACCTCAACTGAAATAAAAGTACTAAGAACAGAGCAGTCCGTTCCAATGGCTGTCTTATAAACCACAGCCTTTGTTTCCTCCCTGGCTGCATCTTGAAGTTGTTGATTTGCAACCTTGTTCTGAACTTGAGCCATTCCCGTTGCATATGAAAATGAAACGCATGCAAATAAACATTTAAGTCTCACGAAAGTGGCCTTCATCACTTGAATACTTATGCCTGCTAGATTGTTCTTTTCCTGTACAGACAAAAATAGACAACCTCTCCAAGGTATGAGGACCACAGTCCCCAAATGAAATCGTAGGGGACTCAGTCCTACATTCCGGTTATAGCAACCATTCCCATCCTCTTCATTCTCTATTTTTGTCAGCCAATTTTTTTTTTTAAAGTCTTTTTAAAATTACAGTAGATTTAAATTTTCTATTTTTATTTCTTTAATTATCTCTTTCTTCTTACAGAGTTTACATTCTAAAAATCTACTTTTGTCAAAAATGTTTAATTGAAACTTTTTAGAAAGCACACTTGTTACTGAAAAATTAATCAGCGAAATCAGTGAGCTAATTTTAATGATGATTACTATTTTAATGGGCGAATATTTTTAGCTCTTTCTGGAATGCAAAAATGCTCTCTGACTTGGTGAGATTCAAAGTGAGTGCAAACTTCGTTATGCCATAGCTAACAAGCACAGATAGCACATTACCTTAATTCAAATTAGAAAGATATTTATAGGACACCCCCAGATGCTGCATTCTGGCTAATGAATAAATGATGCACACGGAGGACATGTTCTGGAAAGTGGGTAATGACACTGAACCTGGTAGTGGCCGCTGCCAGTTAACCTTCCTGCTGAGAATTGCAATGATTTTGCTTGATCCTATGTCTCTTATTTTATGAAGAGAAAAACTATATCAGTCGATTTAGGTTAAAGCTATAAACTACCGTATTCTACCGGGCGGGGTGTGTTTATGGCTCTTGTTAATCAAACATGAGTGCCGGGTGTCTACTGTTTAGTCAGAGTGGAGAATGGAATTTTCCATAGAACAGCCTGTTATGAATTGCTATGACTCATAACATGTTCCCATAAATAAGCCCTCCGTGAAATGTGTATTGTAATAGTCACTGGGCGGAATATCTGTTCCAATGGTTTTTGACCTCCGTATCTATTATGTGGGCTACACTTTCTGTCGTTTGTTTTCACAGTTGAAGCATCAGATGGGACCATAATATTTACTGCTGCCCATTTGTTCACTGTCGGTGGGATATATTGTGGGGACTCTAGAGGCAGCGGGGAGCTCAGGAAAGGCGCGTGTCAGAGTTTGTTCCATGTGTCAGCTAAAAAGCCAAACATGCAACTCCCTTGTTTCTGGAATAGCCTTGTGAGTGAAATGATTACATTGAAACTTTTTTCTTTTTTAAATAAAGAAGCTATGTGTTTCCCCGAAAATAAGACCTACCCATAAAATAAGCCCTAGCAGGATTTCTAAGCATGTGCGCATTAGAAGCCCCACCCCGAAAATAAGACCTAGTGACGGGCGTGGCTGCGCAGCGCATCTGCACAACCCATGCATGTCGTCGCGGAGCGGGAAAGAAGACGAGCAGCCCTTTTCATCTGCCCCGTGAGAGCTCTGTGGCTCGACAGGAGAGATTGGGGCCAGTGGCTCTAAAGGAAATAGAGTCGCAAGGAATTCAGGATGGAATTCGGGGTTTGGAGAGTTATGATGATGTTCCAGAAGAAGGTGACTTCACTCTATTTGAATCAATGCAGATGGTTGTACCGTACTTAAAAAAAATAAATAAATAACACATCCCCTGAAAATAAGCCCTAGGGTATCTTCTTGAGGAAAAATAAATATAAGACCCTGTCTTGTTTTTGGGGAAACATGGTACTACTGGAGAGAGAGCAGCCTCTTGCAATTGGAGAACAGTAACAAACGATAATAATAATAGCAGCAATGACAACCACGGCAATAGCAACCAAGTGACTGTGTCTTATCTGTCCCCAGATGTCTCCCGGCAGTGGCAACCCTGTCCCTTCTGGGTGTCCCCAACTGTCAAGGACAGTGACGTCCGGATGGGACGGCGTCTCTCTTCCCATTCGGTCCTTCTCTTCACCCAGAAGACTAGAAAAATGAGCAATTAGGGCTTTCGACGCCAGTGGCAACTGGCCCGAAACTAGAAATATTTCATCGTTGGCAACTGGCATCTGTCAAATAGCACAGAGACAGAGAGACGGCTCAGGCACCACGGCTGCCCCACCCTCAGCCCAGAGACAGTCTCTGACATGGACCCAGTGGGTCCTAGCCTTCCCTGCTGGGGCAAACACGGAACACAACTAAATCAGAAAGAATCATTTGCCTTTTCCCCGGGAGACGTTTTTTGTTAGCAGAGGACTCTGCTGAAGATATTCCTTCTACCTTTGATAATAAGTGAAGAAGCCACCTTGTTCGGTAAATGCCCGGTTCCACTTTCACTGCTATGGTTTTCAATCTTTCAAAGCATCTCATTTTTTGCAGAAAATGTACTATGATCCCTACTCAGAAAGGGGCTCTTGTCACACACACACGTGTTAGATACAGCCATCCTGCTCGCTGGGTGTTGTACATGCCTCACACGAGAATTGTGTACACTCAAGTCCACCTGTGTGGACCTGCCCTCCCCTTACTTGAGAGAGAAACTTACCTTTATACACCATAAAAGGGGGAGTTTTATTCCTTGTAAGCAAATATTTACCAGCAAATGTTTGTATTTATGTATGTCAGAAGGAGACTTTGGTTTGAAACCAGAGGGTGGGTTTTGGTGCTTGTGAAAATAGAAAAAAGAACGGAATGAGTTTTCTCCCCTCTTGTATAAAGACACATTGTTTTCCCAGCACAACAGAAAAAAAAAAAAAAAAACAGGAGATAAAGCGAGGATCTGTGACTATTGTATTCAACTGTGACTCATGCATTCAACCTTTCTTGTGCAGCTTTTATAGGCAAGGTGCGCCGAACACAAAGTAACATAAATATTTATATAATAAAAAAAAACTCGTACATGTTAGAAAAGTCCATTGTGAAAAATATGATAGGCAGCAACTCAGCCCCAACCCTGAGGGCTTTGGTAATGTCCTGCATTTGCATTATTTAATCATCTCCATTCCATTTTCCTGTTCTCTCATGAGATGTTCACTTAAGGAACCCATCAGTTGCTGAAACCTACTTGTGGTTCTAAAAATCTCCCCCAAGGATTTTGACTCTGGGCTCTGCTAGGTACTGTTCATATAATCACATCCCCAGAATGAAGCCTGAGTCCATCCCAACTCCACACCCAGATTCCTGAGCGTGAGTGTAGCATAGACATTCTCATGGTTAAGACTTCTAGACTTTTATCTGACTTCTTTTTGTGAACCACCTAAAATAATCCCTCTTCTTTTCGCTTACATTAATGCTGTTCTCCTACATTTCTTTCTTTCCTTACACTTTATTGGTGCACCCCTATCTTAGGTTGAATTCTCCTGGAAGAAGCAGACCTTGAGATGCGGGCTTGGGTGCAAGAATTTGTTAAAGAAACCCTTCTGGAAGGAACCATATGGGCAGACAGCGAGGGGACCCAGCCGGAGAAGGTCCAGGTGCAGCAGCCCCAGACTCAGCTGCACCTTGCGGGGCAACTCTAGGAGAGGAAGCTACACCATGGAGTTGGTTCCTCCTGGAGACAGAGGTCGGTTCTGGGAGCGAGGCAGGTAGAGAATGGGGACCCTCCCCTCCTCCCAGAGGGGGCTCTTCCACACCTGAAGAAGGTGCCCAACAACAGAGCATGTCACCTTGCTGGTGACAAAAACTGCAGAGGTGGCTGGGCAAAGCAGGGTGTGCTGTGACCTGCCGTTCTGGCTCTTGAGTTGACTGATGGATGGATGCATTCGCTTCCTGCTCCTTCTTCATTAAATGCATGCATTCACGATGCTCTGTTTTGCTTTATGCAGCGGTGATGTGGGAAAACTCTTTCAGAGAGTCTCATATTTAACATATACCGTCCATGAGGGAGGCTTGAGTTTATGGAACCTTTAAAATGAAGATTTGCCTCTGGGAACGTGTGACCACAACTGGGAAACATGAGAGCGGAAAGACTGAAAAGCGTTTTTCTGTGTACGAGACCCCAGCCCCCACCACTATGATAAAGTTAATGGCAAAAATTAAGGGTTAGGTTGTTTACTTTCTTTGAAACAAAAGCAAGAAGGAAAATAATCAGAACTAGTAAGCCATGGTTTTTTATGGTTGGATGTTTGGGATAAACTTAAGAGCTCTTATTTAGGAGGTATGAAAAAATAAGAACAACATTTACTGAGAATCTTCTACGTGAGTATAGAAATGACCTCATCTCATTTTCACAGCTACCATTATGGTTGAATTATTTTCTTTGTTTTACTGATGCATACACTGAGGCTTAAGTAAAAGTGCTCATGAAAAGTCAGAGAAGTAAGCTTTCAAGAAGTAAGCTGAGAGTCAAATCTGCATTTTCCTACTTCTGAGATGGCAGTTGTGCTTTTTAAATTTATACTATTTATATCCTAAGTAACAAATAGGGAGGGAAATAGACATTGAATGACAGAAAATTATTACTTAGGGGCCAAATCTTTGAAATCAGTTATGTTATTTTTAATTTACTAAAAAATCTGACCAGAGACCTAAAACTACCTTTGCTTCTGTCGAGTATTTAAGTAATGCTAGATTCTACATTTAAAGTAATGTGTTTTTATCATAAACTATGGCAAACATTAAGCCACAATGAAAAATTATATTACACAGGTTCAAGTTGCATACATTTTCATTCAGCGGTGTATACATTCATTCGCGAAAGTATTATGAAGCGTTTGCTGTGTTTTCTGGGACTTGAGATAAAAAGATGATTAAGCGAAATCTCTCCCATCACAAGAGCTTATTAGCTAGTAATTAGAGTTAAATGAGTTCGCTACAATGTTACAGGTTTGGATAGAAAATGTGCTTTGTGTCGTGAGAACATAAAGAATAGAATGGTCAGTTCTACCAGGAAAGCTCAGAAAATTCTCATGAAGAAAATTATGTTTATTCAAAGTCTTTAAAATCAATAGGTATGTATGACCCAGAGCAGGGGTTGAGGGAGGGGGGGGGAGGAATTCTAGGGAAAGGGAACAAAAAGCAAATCAAACAAGCTTCTAATACTTGCATCAGCATTTGTGTGTAATCTAAATATAAGTGGAAACTTCTGTGACCTGGGATATCAGCCGTGCGCATCCAAAGAAATAACTGTCTGATTCAACACATAATTCAAAGAATTCAAGTAGTTATGAAACACTTGAGAAACTGTCAAAAGGTAAGGGGACCATACTCTGTGCCTGTTTCTTAAAACGTTTTGTGCGCGTTTATTAAAATTTTTATTGAACCAAAAATTACCCATAGAAAAGAAAAGAAATCATGTGAATGGCTCGGTGAACTGACTGTCACCAAGGGGACACTGTGGTGTCACACCCACCCAGGTCAAGGAAAGGAACTGCACTGGTGCCTTGGGGTCTGTCCCGCACCCTCATGCCCAGGTCCTCAGGGAGGACAGAGGTGCCACGCCCTGCCACTCCATCCCTGCCTGCCCTGCAGGCTCCGCTGCCCTCCTGGGCTGCGGGCGCCGCCTCAGTCTCCCAACCCTGCCCTGCAGCCCTCGCTCCCCTGGCTTTGCTCCTTGTTAAACTGTCACTTAAACATCCCAGCACTGTGCCTTGACCAGGGGTCCTCAAACTTTTTAAACAGGGGGCCGGTTCACTGTCCCTCAGACCGTGGGAGGGCCAGACTATAGTTTAAAAAAAAAACACAAAACTATGAACAAATTCCTATGCGCGCTGCACATTTCTTATTTTGAAGTTAAAAAACCAAACGGGCAAAAACGCCCGCACGTGGCCCGCGGGCCGTAGTTTGAGGACGCCTGTTAGACACTACGAGATGGGTTTAAAGAACTCTCTGCCAGCTGAGTTTTAAGAAATATTTTTCCTTCGTACAGTCACCGAAACAGAGGAAAGGAACGTTTGAGGGACTCGATCGTGTCTTCCTCCACGTGTGAGCAGGGGCTGGCTGTGACATGACCCGCCAGCCCCAAAACATTCGCTGTGGCCGGATCCCTCTGAGGTCTCTGGCTAAGCAGAGCCCGCCGAGTGACCCGCGTTTACCTACGTCCTGCTCAGCGGCCTGGCCTCGGGAAGGCCGGCCAAAGGGGGACACCGAGTCTGCAGCCTCACAGACACCGCCTGATACTCTCCTCTTTGGTTTCCTGCAGCTGCCGGGGCCTCTGAGGAGAATTCAACCCCTCAGCAGCAGCTCCTGGCCACGCCACTGCAGCGAGCCTCCCCAGCCCACGGCGGGGGCCGATTTCAGACAGATATTTCCCCTCTGTCCTCGCGGCTGCCAGTCCTGGAGCTGGGGAGATGGGACACAGACACACACATGGCAGCTAAAAGGAGGTGCCTCCAGCAACAGCGTCCCTTGGCGTTGTATTACCGAAACATGCGCCGCCGCGCTCCGTGGTGCAGGTGAGTGAGCTGCTCCTGGAATCCTCAGCCCCGGCAGGGACATAAATGGGTTGTGGGGACGTGCCTTCCCACTGGACGGTTGCACAGGTGGCTGGTATACCAGTGTTGGGAAGGGGCTTCGTGCCAGGAACATGGGCCGAAAGCAAGGGAAGGCAGGTACCCAAAGATTCTTCTGCTCAGAAAGGCCGAAAGCAATTCATCAGGACACAGAACAGGGTCTTCCACCTCCTAGGTGGCCACCGAGACCCGTGGGTGTGGCTGGAGGGCTGTCCCATGCACGGCAGGGTATTCAGCAGTGTCCCTGGACTTTACCCACTAGGATGCCAGGAGCAGTTCCCCAGTGGAGCCCATCAAAATGCCTCCAGACATTGCCAGACGTCCCCTGGTGAAACAGAAAAGGCACGAAAATCGCCCCCGGGTGAAAATGACTGGCCTACCGTGTTTCCTCCAAAATAAGACAGGGTCTTATATTTATTTTTCCTTGAGAAGACACCCTAGGGCGTATTTTCAGGGGATTTTTTTTTTTTTAAGGACGGTACCACAATCTACATTGATTCAAGTATAGTGAAGTCGTCTTCTTCTGGAACATCATCGGCACTCTCCAAACCCCGAATTCCATCCTGAATTTCTTGCGCCTCTATTTCCTTTAGAACCATCGGCCCTAATCTCTCATGTGGAGCCACAGAGCTCTCCTGGGGAAGATGAGAAGGGCTGCTCATCTTCTTTCCTGCTCCTCGACGACATGCATGGGTTGTGCAGATGCGCTGCGCAGCAACGCCCATCGCTAGGTCTTCTTTTCGGGGTGGGGCTTCTATTGCGCACATGCTTAGAAATCTTGCTGGGGCTTATTTTATGGGCAGGTCTTATTTTTCGGGGAAGCTCGGTAGGAGTTGCCCCTAGCGTGACAGAGATATGTGTTGGACGGGACGACATACCTTTGCTTCCTTTTTCACTTTTTCATTAGTTGCTGCCATGCAGAGCCCAAAGAAATAATCAACTGGACTCTTAATTCCGTTTATTTTCCCTCTACTTGCAAAGTAAATGAGGGCTGAGTGCCGACTGCTCCTCTGCTCGGCGTAGAGCAGGTGCCCCTGAGGTTGAGCGAGCAGGACCCCCCAGGTTGCTAAACTCAACAACTGAGAAACAGAGTCTCACATCAGTCGTGTCTATGTGGGGAAAATTGCATCAGAATAGTTCAAATAAAAAGGCCAAACTGCATGATTCATTTTGGAAGAGTATTTCAAAAAGTGAGCCCTATTTTAAAAATTCACATTTTTATTTTTATCCAGGGCTCTGATAGTTCCACTAGAGATAAATGATTCCTTCTCCAAGGGGAAATAAGAAGCAGTTTAATCTTGGTCTTCTATTGCTTGAAACCATTCCACCTCTGTGAACTCATTTCATATTTTAAGCTCCAAAAAAAAAAAAAAAAAAAAAAGGACTAAAGAATTTAACAAACTCCCATGTGACCACATATTGCTAACAGACAGAACAACTTGCGATTTTTAAAATGTCCACCTCTCCGGGAAGACG
This sequence comes from Mirza zaza, assembly GCA_008750895.1. Lineage (NCBI taxonomy): Eukaryota > Metazoa > Chordata > Mammalia > Primates > Cheirogaleidae > Mirza > Mirza zaza. The sequence continues at coordinate 136,069 of VSMD01045850.1, forward strand.
CTCGGGGTCATCTACCCCAGGACAGATTTCGGCACAGTTCCCTCCCAATTTTGACCCTGTGAAAAGCCTTCATATTTACTTATTCAATTGTTTAAAAACAGTTTTGTTGAGACCACTTTATTCTAGACATTATCCTAAGCACTTAGAATGATTCTTTGGGAAAAACAGATGACAGAGGCCCAGGTGAGGTTGATAGACCGTGAGCGATACCTTCAGTTAACCAAAATCTCACATCTCTAGGGCTGTGATGGGGGTCCAGTGTGCTCTTAGGTGAAGGGCACATAACCTGGGCTCAGGGCCAGGCCAGGCTTCTAGTGGGAGCCACCTCCAAGCCAAGGCACGAGGAGAAGCCAGCAAGGTGACACACGAGTCCCCAGCCATGCCATCATGAAGGTATTACTATTCCGCCGTCTCATGTATAACCCACAGTCCGGACGCCATACGCTGGCACACCTGGTGTAGTAGCCTGGATGTCCACCCCCACCCCAGCAGACACACAGAGGGGAGAGACACTCGTGTGAGCATGGTGACAGGTGAGCACGTTATATTGACTTCCTCAAACGGTATCTTGCATAATTCTTGGAGGATAGGGAGCTCTTGCCATCATGTTTGTTCAGTTGTTTTGTTTTGCACACTCCCCTGTGAGCCTTGGTCCGTTCTACAAATAAGTGGAGTTTAGAGGTGCGAAGAAATGACTCATGCGGGTATAAAATGAGAAGCAAAGAAGCACGTACGAGTGAAAGGAAAATCTCCTGTATCAGAGTGTCCTGAAATGCAATGGTGCACACTAGATGGAAGTTTCTTTCTCGGTCGCCTGATCGTCCAGGGTGGGTAGACAGGTCTTGCTCCACAGAGTCATCTCCAGAACCACGTGATCCGGGCCACTCGACATCAGCCATGCTCCAAACGCGTCATCCTGAGATGTCCAATCCCTGCAATTTACATCCAGCAGGAGGGAACGTGAGGTCCCTTTAGATGTGAGTTGCGTGGATCGTGGGTGCTCATGTTCTACTGACGAGAACTTGGTCACATGGCTGCAGGAGGCGGGAATAATGGAGTAGCTGGGCAGCCCCGACTGGGAGGAATGAAGAGCTGGTGTGTAGGGACTAGCAGGAACCTCCTCCACCAAGCTCATCCCTCGACGATCTCGGCCCCATTTGCTCCTTTCCATTGGTCCGTCACGAGCTCCTCCTTTTTCATCTCTACCCTAAATAGAGTAAGGGAAACAGCCTACACAAAATGTTACTTCTCCAACTGCCTGAAATGATTATCTGGGGTTTGTGCATCTGGAACAGAACAGAAAACTACTCCACCAGCCCTCTACCCCTGCTGCAGACCATAGAGAAACAATGGTTTGACTTTTTGAGCTAAGATGAAAGAGTAAAGATGAAAGAGCTGTGTACAAATAGGACATTCTTTTTTTCTGAACTTTTAAATGTAAGACATGTATCAGCAATGGTAGCTGCAACCTGCAAAAGTAATTTAGTGCTGATCAGGGAAAATGCACATGAAATTAATTTTTAGTTTTAGAACTTTCAAAGTGTTACAAAGGCACAACAAGGAAAATCAAGCTCACATAACCTGATTAAAAAACTGGGCAAAGGATTTGAACAGACATTTCTCCAAGGAAGACATCAAAATGGCCAATACACACACGAAAAGGTGCTCGACATCCCTAATCGTTAGGGAAATGCGAATCAAAACCCCAATGAGACATCATCTAACATGTATTAGGATGGATACCATTAAAAACAAAAACAGAAGAAAACAAAAGCAGAAAGTAACAAGAGATTGGAACTCTCGAGCACTGTTGGTGGGAATGTAAAAAATGGTGTAGCCACTATGGAAAACAGTATAGTGGTTCCTCAGAAAGTTAAAAATAGAATTACCACATGATCCAGGAATTCCACTTCCGGGTATATGTCTGAAGGAAGTGAAAGCGGATCGTTGAAGACATATTTGTACACCCATGTTTATAGCAGCATTATTCACAATAGCTGAGAGGCGGAAGTAACCCAAGCAACCTTTGGTAGATCAACAGATAAATGAATAAACACAATACAGTTTATTGTGTTTATCCTGTAGTTCAAGGATGCTTGAAATGTATGCCTGGCAGTCAAATTATACGTTTGATCAACATTCCCTATAGCTGGATCCTAAAAGTAATTGTGAAGAAAAATAGGCATCTACCCTGCATTGAAGGAGGAAAGTTTGGAAGGTATAGAAGGAACAGAAGTCAAAAAAGGAAACGGGCAATGCATATGAAAAGATGTGATGGCTTTTAAGGTCTCACCTGGACTAAGATGAAGTGCATCTCTAAGACTTCTCTTTCCCATACGTTTCCACTGGGGAGCAGAGCACCAGGGGACTACTGGGAGAGATTTGGACAGGGGAAATGGAGAAGCAGCCTTTTTTTTTTAATCTTACCCACATTCTTGCTTACTTGCAGTGATTGATAGCATGCAACTGGTTCCCTCTGCATGCTCTTTGATTTCTGGGCTAGGTGCATGCATGTGTGCAGGTGTGTGTGTGTGTGTGTGTGTTTAGTTCCATGACAAAGCATCCAGCATCTGCAGAGCACCCATTTGCAAGGGTCATGGTGACAAGATCTGACGTGGGTTTCCATGTGTCCACACGGGCTTCAGCTTGTGTCCGGGTTGCACTTGCCCTGGTTTCCGTACACCCTACACCCATCTTCTCCTCCCACGTGCTCCCTCCGTGCACTTTGAGGTGCAGCATCAGACACTAGGACACCAGCTTAGACCCACCAAGCTGGCTCACTCAGCTCCCACCAGTGGGAAAGGTCAAATACCTGAACACAGGTCCATGCAGTCATTATGTTTACTTGATTCAAACTGGACTGGTGCAGAGTTTGGTACTGACAGTGGTTCCAGAGCGTTGGAGACTTAAGGATGAGATTTTTCAGTAATTTCCGTGTTCTCTGGAATTGGTGTTCGGACCTGGTTAGGTGTAAAGGTACCAATTACCCTATTTCCAGTGGAGAAAGAGGGACCACCAATCCTGGTGTGAACTGGGAAGACAGTTACTCAAATTATCACCTTCCCGTTCCTGGTATTAGGTGCCTACGGACGGCAAGGTTCTGGATGATCAAGCATTGACTGAGTTTGGCCATTTGAATGCAAAGGAAGAATATAATGGGTTTGATCCATTACTTCTTACTATGCTAGAGAACTTGGGAAGGAAAGCCATGAGCTTAGGGCTTTAAATTTCCAGATCACAGTCTAAAAACAGAGCCTAAACGCTTCTACGTTGGCGTTCCCTGAAAGAAAGTTTATTTCCTGTCGCCAGAGGGCCAAGACTTCTGAAAACGAAGCCCTAAGTCTCCTCCCATGGGTGGCTGAATTATAGAGTCAAAATTGAATTCCAAACCTCACAGGGTCTCTTTTGTCAGAGTCAGAACATTTCCTGGTAAGCAGTGGGGTTCTGAGGTTTGGGATGGGGACATGCAAACACATCCCAATGACTCTAGGAATGCAGGGCCCTTCATTTTAACGCTTCCTCACCACCTTGCCGATAGCAGCAGCTGCCCCCACCCCGGCCTGAGGAGCTCGGCCTCCCTCTGCAGGAAGAAGCTCCACCGCGCTCCCCCTGGCATTGCTGGGGGGACCCCTGCCAGTCCTGGTGGAGCTTCACTCCCATCTGCTCTCCTGCCTTTAGAACCCGAGCTCCAAACCCGGGACGGGGAGTGACACACACCCAAAGGGGTTCATGATCTGCCAACCGATCTCAACAGAACCCTGAGGGACGAGAGTGGCAGCGAGTCTTAGGGGTGAGCAGTTAGGATGGAAAGGCTGGGAACGGGATCATGCTAAATGTCTTGGCAAGGGGTTTGCCGCTCCAGTGCTTTAGCTGGAGGGGCCGGGAATGTCTCTGATGATGTGCTGAGCGGGTTGGCTGTGCCACAGCCTCAGAGGCGGCAGACACAGGAAATGAAGCTGAAGCATCAGAACGCTCTTGGCAAACTGCAGGGAAAGACACCCTGAGGCTTAGGGAGATGGAACGCGGGTGTGAGCCCGTCGCAGTTGACCTGCTCACCCACCTGGACCCACCGCCTTTGCCTTACTGGGCCTTGATAGATACTTCACACTTGGTTGTGAGCCATGAAGTTTCCAACTGACCTGACCCGTCGTGAGCTAACTGTGTGGACCCACCAAGCCAGACCGTTCTTTTACTCTCCTATATGTTATTATAACTCAGGAAGGTAGGCAAGATAGACTCCCTTCCTACTTTTCCGAGTTTAGAGAACTGAAGTTCACCTGAACTATGTGTTTTCGTATTGACCAAAAAAAAAAAAAAAATAGCACACGCATCTGTTTAGCCATCACGTTGGGCGGCTGAGCGGTCAATGTAACAATAGATCGATAGCACATTTCCTCAGTTAGAAGCAGTGCCTTCAGCCACATCTAAGGATAAATACTATGCAAGAATAGTTTAAGTTGCAAACTTAAAATTCTCTTAAGTGAGGAAGGTCGTGCCAGACCACATGAGGAATATATCTGCGGTAAAAATACATCACAGCCTACATTACACAGAGTGTAAGTGAGATTTGTGGGAAATAACTTGCCCTTTTCTTCTATTAAAGGGCAGCATTTCTGGAAAAAAGTGTAGTTCAATTTCCTCTCTCCATGCTGCCTTTTTTAAAATAACATAACATAACACATAGTTTGACACGACTCTGCATGAGTCAGAGCCCTTTCTGAAAATAAGACCAGACCACATTCATGGAGACTGAATCACCTCTAACCTTCCGAACTTGGTGAGGATTACTAATCAGGACATATTTTCATTCCGAAAATAGTATGGGAAAGTTCTGATTTGGACAGTTAACCTAACATTCAATCAATTATACCATCGCTCTACCTCTAAACGAGGTCTGGTTTTTTTTGTTTTTTTTTTTTTTCTTTTCTTGTCGTCTCACCGAGAATGAAGGAAAACCCATGTGAAAAACTACATGTTTTCCAGTACAAATAAAAACCACTCATCTCCAAAAAAATAAGCAATGATTCCCGAGATGATTTTTAAAAAGAAGAAGAACAAAGTTGCTTATAAAAGTGTGTGACCTCTATTCACATTAGAGTCTCCTGCCGGCATTTAAGCTCTGAGTGATACCATATCCTCTGGGTTAATTATACCAGAAAAACATTTCCTATTCCAGGACTAGGGAAAACTTTTTTTTTTTTGGTAAGTCAAACAAAATTCAGCATTTTTTTTTTTTTTTTGGATAAAAAATTGAGAAATAGATGCACATACCGCTAGCGTATGCATCTTAATCTGTACTGCCCTGAACTTCATGCTCTGGGGATAAATTTATATTTCCATGATTCTGTGTGAAAGCTTAAAGACTTGTGTGTTTTACAAAAATAACTCTAGTATAGCAGGACCATGAAACTTAGACCTGAACTTCTGGGACAGGCATCTGGGCTGGATTTTTTTTTTTTTTTTTTTTCTGACAGACCGAAGCTCTCGATTTCTCTATTTGAAAAATGAAGATGGATGACGTTGGCCTTGAATGTGAATAAAACAAGTTTATAGCTGTGGACATGTGTGTCAGGGCCTGAGGACTGTGTGCTTGTTAAGTGCCATTGCCGAGACCACACCAAACGCAGAGCTTTTGCGGGCAGCCTGCATGCCAAAGGGACCGGTTTCTCTTATGCGCTGAGAGTTTCTTTTGCAGGGGGCCCGGATGATAAAGGATTGTGATCACTTCCTGTGAGTGACACTTTTCCCTCTGTTGTACAGCAAGGATCATTGATAGTGTTCACTTGTAAGCAACAGCCTCTCCGGGCACCCATCTCCCCTCAGGCACTTGGTTCGTCAGCCTAGGAGCAGTGACCGCTTTGAGCCGCTGCTTCCAGAGTCCTTCCAACCCTGTGTTCTCACCTGCAACTGAAATGCATCCAGCCTCTTAACTTCAGACAAGATCTCTCACCGCTTCCCAGACACCCAGCTGATCAAGCCACGGGGCAGAGGAAAACATTCTTAACTGCAACAGTCATCCTCCAGGTGCGCCTCCGCTCTGCACAGACCCACAAGGACACATCCTGGGGGGAAATGACCGCATGTTTTGCTCCTATTCAAGGTCCCTGTTGACAAAAGCAACCCACCCAGGTGTCCCCCTGAAATTGCCACCACGGTGACCTTCCTTAGTCAGAAAGAAATATCGATATTGTTGTGCGGCTCGTCTCCAAGGCACCTCTGAAAGCCTCTGTCTTCTCAGAGAGTTTGGCGCTACTCAGTTTCACTGGTAAACTAAACCGAGTTACCGTGGCAGAATTTAATGGTGAGGATAATAATAATGATGATCTTCTTTTTGTTGCCCAACTTCCCAGTCTCAATCCCTGGTTTTTCCATACTGGGGCACGACGTCTGACCATCCCAAGTGCACGATGATTTCCATTCCTTCCCCTTTCACCTGCCCACCCACACTCTCACCAGCCCCGATCCATGCAATTCCAGTAATGGGGGGTGGGGGCAGTTCAGCTTTCTTTGCATGCGGGCGAACTTTTTCACAGCTTTAATTTCCTCAGAAGAGAGAGAGAGAAGAAAGAGAGAGAGAAAGAGAGAAAGGAAGGAAGGAAGGAAGGAAAGAAGGAAGGAAGGAAGGAAGGAAGGAAGGAAGGAAGGAAGGAAGGAAGGAAGGAAGGAAGAAAGAAAGAAAGAAAGAAAGAAAGAAAGAAAGAAAGAAAGAAAGAAAGAAAGAAAGAAAAAGAAAGAAAGAAAGAAAAGGAAAGAAGAAAGAACCCGGAAGCACACCAAGCAAATACATAAATAAGTAAATGTACAAAGTCTCCCTGTGGTTGTCCGACCGGGACGTGGGAGGGGGCAGGTGTGGAAGCAGAGTCCTGGCTGCTGGGACAGGGAGACAGGAACAGCCCTGCGGGGCCACATCTGGGTGGGAGAGTGTGTGAATGGAGCTCAGCTGGTCTCCCACACAACAGGAATTCCGCCGAAAGTATGTGCTCTGGATTGGGAGGGCAGGAAAAAAATGTGTTTAGAATATCACTAAGGAAACCCAGATACATTATCTCTGCCAGAGCACAGAAGACAGTGGAGTCAGTGACTGTCTCAGAATGACTAAGGCAGAGAACATGCTTTAATGATGTGGATGAAGCAGGAAGATTTTTTTTTAAAAAAAGGGAGTGGAAATATTTTTAATGCCTCCAAAAGAACAAGACTTCTCCCTTTTCATAGCACCAGGAAAAATTTCTGTTGCCTTTTTGTTGTTGTTGTTCGTGTCTGTAGCTTTTTGTAGGCAAAGAATAAGAGAAATCAAGCATTTCCGTCTTTCCGCTCCCAATTTCTGGCTGGTATAAATCTACCTTTCAAATATCAAAGTGCTTTGACAACTGTAAAACTGTTTGTTTCCATATGCAGTACACAGTTTTAAGAGTAGGTTTTGACCCCAGAAATATGTTTGAACTAAAAATTTTGAAGGTGCGTTTTGACCTCCAAACTCTTCCTCCAAGTGGACTTTTTACATGTGCCTCAGTGTACATGTGTGTGTGCGTGCGCATGCGTGCAGAGAATTTTATTTAGTAGCTTAGTTCCATTTTAATGCCAGTTAATTCTTAGCATTCTAATAACGCAGAGACTTGCTCTCTAAAAATGAGTTGAAGTACATTTACATTCGTGACGTTTAGGCAAAATGACACCATCTGCAATATCCTTTAACAGATCAGCCGTTGTGAAGATGCAGCAGGTGGAAATGACAATTGGCTGCATCGTGATAACTTTGCCATTGCTCCTGGTGGTGTATGTGGTGTGTGATGATCATTTCAGTGTGGACCAACCTTGACTTCAATCCACCCGCACTCTCCGGGGCCACTCCACAACACCATCTTCACGGCATCGCGCCTCATTGACTGTCACGCTGTTGCATTTTGGTCACAATGTTAAACATCCCAGCTATTAAAATGTAAAGATATTAATTCTTCTTAAAATTGCCAACATGGAAGAGTCCGCGATCTGCTTTTTTTTATTATTATCAGAATAGTTTATTATTATCAGGTATTACGTACTATGCAAAATTGTACGTGCTATACTTTTTTTCAGCATATTATGGGGGTATAAATGTTAAGTTTTTGTATATTGCCCTTCCCTCCCTGCCCCCTCGAGTCAGAGCTCCAAGCATGTCCATCCCCCAGTTGGTGCACATCGCACTCATCACGTATGTATATACCTATCCCCTCCCCGCTACCTGCCTGACACCCGATAAATGTTATTCCTATATGTCCACTTACGTGTTGATCAGTTAATACCAATTTGCTGGTGAGTACGTGTGGTGCTTATTTTTCCATTCTTGGGATACCTCAATTAATAGAACAGGTTCCAGCTCTACCCAGGAAAACACAAGAGGTGCTATATCACCGTTGTTTCTTAGAGCTGAGTAGTATTCCACAGTACACATATACCACATTTTATTAATCCATTCATGTATTGATGGCACTTGGGCTGTTTCCACATCCTTTCAATTGTGAATTGTGCTGCTATAAACATTCGAGTGCAGGTGTCTTTTTCATAGCGTGATCTGCTTTTTAATCTAGCAGCAAAATGACTCAGTTTAAGCAAGCATCTCACACGCCGAGGAAGGCTTTGCTGCACGTGTGTGTTAAACGTGACGGCGAATCTCTCTGTTGTCTCTTGAAGCAACAGTAAAAGTCGTGGTGCTTTTTACGCACACATGCTCATGGCTGTGTCTTCACCGATCACACCCATACTTTCTTTATGTGATTGATTTCTTTTTCTTTTTTGGCGGACTGCTAGAAACAGATGTGGTTCCAGGAAACCAGTGGATACCCCGTGGGACTCAGAAACAAGTGTGTGACCCACGTTCAGTAGAAACGTTTGGTTCTTGTTACTGAGACGCCCGGAGGTTAATCTACGTGAGAAGCGTGAACTATCTATTGATTGGATATAAAAGAATTGCCCCCAAATTTGTAAGCATGTATATAAACTTAATTCAAGTCCTTTAATGTAAAGGCTAAAGAATGAATTAGTAATTTAATTTTTAAGAAAAAAAAAAATAAACCAAGATAATAAGACAAACTTTGTAGATAGTAACAATCACACATTAGGGATTCTGAGATACAATTTTCTACTGTTTGAAGCCCTTTGAAGTCTTAACCAAAGTAATTTTCTCTGTTTTCATTAATTAATTGATTTGAAACCTTTTATTAAGCATCTACGCTGTAACAGCTATGATATTAATTGACACACAGACACAAACATGCATCGGCTAATGTTTTCACCTCACATCAGTAGGGGTTAATAAAGGGGGCATTAATGGGTGTGTGAGCAACAAAAGCAATAATAACAGTAACCAGATGAGGTCTAGTGACAGTTTCTTTTCTGAATTTTTTAAAAATAGTTACAGTTTTTTAGGAATAGCCATCTTTCAACCTCTAATTCCAAACAACAACAGCAACTCTGTATTTTCAAAACCAGGCCGGATCAAACTCCCGAGGGAAAGGGATATTTCTGTCACTGCAAAGGGAAGGAGGAGTTGGTTTTCTGTCTCAGTCTGGACGGTAACTCTAAGAAAACAGGTATTGTTGGCTTCTGCTCGCCAGTTTATCCACATGAATTAAGTATTGGTTAACAAATCTGATTATAGACTTTTTTCAAGATTGAATGCATTTACAGTTTTGCCTTATTGAGTAACATTTACTCGGTGTTAAAAACTCTACATGCATGCACGCACACACATGCACATGCACACACATATAAGTATAAATTCCATCACAAACACCACCCACCACCCAAAAACAGGCCACCTCCTGCCAATCATAACTGCAAACTGTTTGATTTATATTCTCCCAGACTTACGTTCAGATATGTGTGAATGCATTTATGTTTATACATGTTACAAATATGGGGCATAACACACATACTGTTTTGAAATCTATTTTTTTTTTTCACTTCAAGGTGTGACTGTAACAATTCTGATGCCTATGTATGTAGATTTAATTCAAATTGTAGTGGCCACATACTATTCCATTATCCAGCTGTAATACAATTTATTTTACCAATTAGCTATAGGTGGCTTTTAGATACCATACTATAAATATTAAACAAAAGGCTTCAAAAGCAAGATACTGCTACTCATTCTTTTTTTTATGGCCCTGAGATCACCCAGCCAGTTTGTTCTTCTGCTGAATGAAGTTTCTTGTGTCTGGACTTCTCCATCCATTCAAATCTGCAGAGATTTTTACATCCCAACATGTTTGAGCTTGGATGCATTTTGTAATCTATGGTAACTTGGATTCTGTGAAATGTGATACTCCCTCTCCTTAAACCATCAATAAGTAGCCTTATTTGTCAACAGGAGGGTCTCCTAGAGAGACATAAATACACAAATGCTGCAGAAAGCAAATGTTCTGGGCTGGACCTCACCTTGATGAACTAGGGCGTTCTCTTGCTCTCCCCGGTGACTGGACATAAACATACTTATTCCACAACAAAGCACATATATCACCTAAGCAGCGAAATGTTGTTCACATGGAAGAAAGTAGGAGAATTCTATAAAGTAAGACATCAAAAATGACCCGGCGTCTTCTCAAAAAGAGTTGGTGTTTTAAAAAGTTTAGGAAAAAACATACAGACAGTATCTTGAAATACCGTGTTTCCCCGAAAATAAAACCTACCCATAAAATAAGCCCTAGCAGGATTTCTAAGCATTTGCACAATCGAAGCCCTACCCCAAAAATAAGACCTAGAGAGGGGCGTGGCTATGCAGCGCATCTGCACAACCCATGCATGTCGTCGCGGAGCGGGAAAGAAGACGAGCAGCCCTTCTCATCTGCCCCGTGAGAGCTCTATGGCTCCACATGAAAGATTGGGGTCAAATGGTTCTAAAGGAAATAGAGTCACAAGAAATTCAGGATGGAATTTGGGGTTTGGAAAATTATGATGATGTTCCAGAAGAAGACGACTTTACTGTATTTGAATAAATGTAGATTGTTGTACTATACTTAAAAAAATAAAACACATGCCCTGAAAATAAGCCCTAGGGTGTCTTCTTGATGAAAAATAAACATAAGACCCTGTCTTATTTTGGGGGAAACACAGTACTAAAATTAGAAAGGCAAGTGTTGGTTTTCTGTACTTTTAACAATAATTGTTTGTTAGTAAAGAACCTTGAGGTTTTTCTTTAAATGAAAAGATGAAAATACTTTGTAATTAACATATTAATGTTTTCTGAAAAAATGCTATATTTAAAAACGATTTTCCCTTAAGTAGTTTTGTAATGTTTCTCTCAATTCTATTTTCACTGTCGTGCAACTGTATTAGTACATAGAGCTGAAAAATTAATAAAATGATATGTAAATACATTTAAATTCAATGTGGCATCATTTGCTTCTATTGCTTGCTAAGAACAATAAATAATTTTCTGTAAAGTATAATTATAACCTCAACAAGCTTGAATGATGGTTTATGATTTTACATTCAAACCATAGATTTGATTTTTGAGTGAACTATTTTGAAACTTTCATAACATAACTATTTGTATTTTTTTTTCTTGAGGCTCTAATGAATATATCTCTACACCTAGATATATGGATAAAATCTGAGAACTCAATAGTTAGCGTCTCCTGTATCTTAAATCATGAACCTAAAGGCCATTTGTTGCAGAACATGAGAACATGCTGAGAATCAGGTTTTCCAGGACATGATTAAGAAGTGCTCAGCAGATAATTGTGTGCACCTGTTTCATAGTCTTTTTGAACTATTTAAGTGCTGAGAATCAATCCATCAAAACTGCTAAGTCTCATTGATATTCTCTTGAAAGCTTACCAATACTGTAAAATCTTTAATCATCTCCCGATCACTCATTTCATCTCCAACGGCTTTTGTAAACTCTGATCTCTTTTTTTTCCCCTCTCAATAAGGCAGTCAGTTACACTTGTTATTTTTTAAACAGGCTTTTTGAAAGTAAATGTCTTTACCAAAATAAAGGCATTATGTTTAAAAATTGTACCTTAACCACACGCTTCATCTGAAGACGCACATGATTTCTAATTCCTTAGGACTGCTTGCTGCTTTTGTAACCACTCCTTCATTGATTAAAAGGCTACATGGGTCTATTGTCAGCTTCTAGCTGGATGAGTCAGAATGAAGGGGTTGGTTGTGTTCTGTTGAACGTTATTTATTATTCGGAGAGATTTTATGCCTGATTAGTGATGCTGCCTGATACTGTTTTGATGTGACGCGCTGTCAGGAAAAGGAAAAACAGATGCTCTGAATTTGTGCTGCAGGTTCGCAGAGGCAATTTGGAAGAATAAGTACTGTCAAAGGCAATCAAACTGACGCCTAAGTCTGCACGAACCGTGAGTCAAGGCATCTCAGCAGTTTGGAGGTGGAAAGTTCTGGTGACTCAGCTCTGGCAGGTGACAACAGTGGGAATTCAAGTGTCACACACGATCACCAACCACCCTGGTCGTACGGTGGATTGAAGATTTTGTCCAGCTAGAAAGATTCCAAGGTTCACACCCCCATGAAGCGGTATGGATGCATGCAAAGCTCACAGCCTGATAGGCTAAACAATGTTTAAGGAAATTATAAAATCTAAGAAAACAGAAGGCTGAAAAAAAAAAACATTTCTAAACTATGACTTACTTTATAAATCCCTGTAAATAAAACTCTTGCCTGGAACACAGTTTTTGTTTCTTTGGGTAGAACACTCCCACGTGTACAGGCACACGTTATGAAAGATAAATCAGTGTAAAGACCACTGTGAAAAAGAGAGAAGGAAATTTGTGAAGCCGTAGCTGCAGCTATGCCATGCCAGCTGCAGCAATAGTACTGTGTTTCACCGAAAATAAGACCTACCCATAAAATAAGCCCCAGCAGGATTTCTAAGCATTTGTGTGATAGAAGTCCCACCCCGAAAATAAGACCTAGCAACGGCCGTGGCCATGCAGCGCATCTGCACAAACCATGCATGTCGTCGCAGAGCGGGAAAGAAGATGAGCAGCCCTTCTCATCTGCCCCGTGAGAGCTCTGTGGCTCCACATGAGAGATCGGGGCCAGAAGTTCTAAAGAAAATTGAGTGGCAAGAAATTCAGGATGGGATTCAGGGTTTGGAGAGTGATGATATTGCAGAAGAAGATGACTTAACTCTATTTGAATAAATGCAGATGGTTGTACTATACTTAAAAAAAAAAAAAATAACACATCCCCTGAAAATAAACCCTAGGGTGCCTTCTTGAGGAAAAATAAATACAAGACCCTGTCTTATTTTTGAGGAAACATGGTAGTTAAGTTTTTGGGGAGTCAAAAGTGATAACCTGGATTTTTGACTGTGCCTACTAACTCCTGAATTGTTCAAGTGTCAGCTGTATTACAGCTTAAAACAGTCTTTAAAAAAATACCTTCAAAAAATAAAATGGTATTTCACACTTGCTAGTACAATTTCAACACATAATTTACTTCAGTATAAATATAGGCTTTGTTACACCAGAGTTTTCTATTTGCAATAATCTCCATATTACTTATATTTTACTCTGGATACAGCTTTTCATATGATATTGAAATGCTTTGTTTTTAGCTAAGAAACGTCATAAATTTTTTTTATTGATATTTCACCTTTACTCCCTTTTTCAAAAATATAAGATACCCTTTTCTTCTGGTAAAATGTTTCATGTAGAAATAAAAGATTCAGTTAGCAGGCCAGGCGTGGTGGCTCATGCCTGTAATCCTAGCACTCTGGGAGGCCGAGGCAGGAGGATCGCTCAAGCTCAGGAGTTCAAAACCAGCCCGAGTAAGAGTGAGACCCCGTCTCTACTAAAAATAGAAAGAAATTAATTGGACAACTAAAAATATATAGAAAAAATTAGCCGGGCATGGTGGTGCATGCCTGTAGTCCCAGCTACTCGGGAGGCTGAGGCAGGAGGATTGCTTGAGGCCAGGAGTTTGAGGTTGCTGTGAGCTAGGCTGACACCACGGCACTGTAGCCCAGGCAACAGAGTGAGACTTTGACTCAAAAAAACAAAAAACAAAAAACAAACAAACAAAAGGTTTAGTTAGCAATAAGCAACCAGCAAATGAATTAATAAAATATTAGGGAGGGCCAAAATAGTCCATTTTCTTGTAACTGGCATTTGCATTCATCTAATGGAGCTGCTGTTTATCAAGGTACAACATCATTCCCTGGAGAGGACTGATGACATTGGTTTCCCATTGCTTTACGAGCAGGAGCAAGACCAGCCTCTGGTGACGTTCCCCGCAATGCAAGCACGCCTTGGAGGTACAGTGGGTTCGGTTCCAGACCACGGCAATCAGGCCAATATTGTAGCAAAGAGAGTCACACAGATGTTTTGGTTTCCTGGCTCACATAAAAGTTAGGTTTACAGTACACTGTCATCTGTTAAACATGCAATGGCATTATATCTAGAAATACAATGTATACACATTTGTTAAAATAATACTTTATTTCTAAAAATTCCTAAGCATCATCTGAGTCTCCAACAAGTTATAACCTTTTTGCTGGAGGAGAGTCTTGCCTGGACGTTGGTGGCACATAACAAGTGTAAATGACTGCCTTATTGAGGGGAAAAAAAGAGATTCAGAGTTTACAAAAGCCCTTAGAGATGAAATGAGTGATCGGGAGATGATTAAAGATTTTATAGTATTGGTAAGCTTTCAAGAGAGTATCAGTGAGACTTGGCAATTTTGACAGATTGATTCTCAGCACTTAAATAGTTCTAAAAGACTATGAAACAGGTGCACACGATATCTGCTGAGCACTATTGGTGATTGCCGAGGGTCGGTGGGTGGCATGGCCAATTCATTAAAATAAGGCAACAGTAGAATTTGGCACGTAAATTGGCTTTTTCATGAAAGATTTCTCTGTGGCATGTGATATGTTGCATGGCATTTTACACACAGGAGGACTCCTTCCAAAACTGGAGTGAATCCTTCCTTATCAACTAAGTTTATGTAATATTACATAATATGTAATATGTAATAAGTTTATGTAGAATCCGTTTCAGGAAATCACTTTCTTTGCTCATCTGTGAGAAGCAGATCCTCTTCTGTTCTACTTTGATCAAGAGAATGCAGAGTTTGTGACTATGAGCCCACATTGAAAAATCCGACAGAAAAAAAAAGGAAAAACATTAGAATACAGATTTAAAATATTGTTTTATTAAAATACTAGGCTACTGCCACCATGATTTTTAAAAAGGAAAAACATTAGAATATAGATCTAAAATATTGTTTTATTAAAATACTAGGCTACTGCCAGCATGATTTTTAAAAAGGAAAAACATTAGAATATAGATCTAAAATGTTGTTTTATTAAAATACTAGGCTACTGTCAGCAGGATTTTTATTATAAAATAAGACACACAACTGGGTTAGAGAGAAATGAAAAAGCAAAACTCGAAATGTTTTTCATTTCTCCCTAACCCTACATGTGTGTCTCATTCTTTTTTTCTTGTTGGTAAAATTTTTTTTAAAAAATGATAAAGGCTCCTACCTTCCTGAATTTCAAGTTTTTTCCCCCTCCAGTTCTTATAGCAAATTAAAATATAATTAAAGGGGTTCGATATTTAAAGTAAAATCATTTTTTATTAAAAATAATATTTTTGGCCGGGCGTGGTGCTCACGCCTATAATCCTAGCTCTCTGGAAGGCCGAGGCAGGTGGATCGTTTGAGTTCAGGAGTTCGAAACCAACCTGAGCAACAGTGAGACCCTGTCTCTACTATAAAATAGAAAGAAATTAATTGGCCAACTAATATATATAGAAAAAATTAGCCGGGCATGGTGGTGCATGCCTGTAGTCCCAGCTACTCGGGAGGCTGAGGCAGCAGGATTGCTTGAGCCCAGGAGTTTGAGGTTGCTGTGAGCTAGGCTGACGCCACGGCACTCACTCTAGCCTGGGAACAAAGTGAGACTCTGTCTCCAAAAAAAAAAAAATAATAATATTTTTCCAGTAAAAATGATGATGTCTTTAGCAAAATTTTGTTTTATTTGGAATACATAAAGCTTTTAACGAAATGCTTCTTTAGATAGGTCTAATGGTTCTTGATCACGGCTGATCATAATAATCAAAGCATCAAAGCTATGATCTTACACTGTCAGCATTTTCCAATGTGGGCTAATTGTCACAAACTCTATAGATGGATCACTGTCTTAGAAAAGTGGCAGATTAATTGGATTATAGAAACAAGGAATAGAAGCTTTTTTGTAAAAGAAGGAGAGATTCCCATACACAGCTTTGTCCTTGACCAGTCAATATGTTGTCATCCAAAAGGCAACCCCATCTGTTAAGGGGTGTTCTACGACCCAACACATCACATCATAACTGCTGGGAGGGAAATGCTGTTTTTATAGTACACATGTAATTAAAGGCAAAAAAAAAAAAAAAAAAAAAAAAAAAAAAAAAAAAAAAAAAAAAAAAAAAAAAAAAACACCTCATCTATAATGAAAGGAATTTTTCAATTAAAAATGTAGAAAAAAATTATTCAGAAATAATGTCCCCTTCTAAAACTGGAGGACTTCACTGTGATTCTAAGTGAATCTTTTTAGAGTAATGCAATATGGACAGATTCTCAGATGCAACAGGACAGCATCTAATTGTATAATTAGTCTTTGTTCGCTATGTATCTGTGATATAATCAGATTTAGGGATAACACGAAAAATCATCCAACTGCAGGTTTTGTCACATCGAATTGATGAGAAAAATTATGGCTTCAAGAGACCTTGTGACATATTAATAAATGGGCATAGTCTGTAAGGAATATTAACAAAACCTGTCTGAACTAGATTATAAATCTCCGACGGGTTTTTAAATCACTCATGCCTCCAGGACATAGAAACACAAACCACTGGGTTGTAGACACGTCAGATTTGCAGCTACGAGGCCTAAAAAATTAGCAAGATAAAAGGCAGTGCTTAATTAAATACGTCCAGGCATAAATCCCAGGTTAGGTTAATTTTGCTTGTGTCTATGCAATGTATGTGCAGGTGAACATGTCAAAATGGCAAGATGGTCCAAGCATGTTTGCAAATACTGCACTATGAGTGCAAATTCATCTTGTATTTATTTAATATGATATGTTATTAGACTTGGGATTTTTTTTGCCAGAATAGTAAACTTTCATGGATGATTTAAAATTTAGGTTAGAAACTATTTTTTTCCTGAGACACTTTGTGGATTCTTCAAATACCAATCACAGCAAACACTTTTATAGCAGGTACTACACATTGACGACTATTCCAAATGCCTCAGATTTCTTGTCAATCAGTTTCACAATTGACACCGAAGCTTATGGTGATGAAGTTCCTTGGACAAAGTCACGTATATGGTTGATACGTCTTGGACCACAGGTTTGGACCCAGGCAGAAAACTGGCTGTACCTTAATTTTGCAAATAATACCCCACTGACCTCTGTAACATCTCACAAATCCTAAGAAAACCAGCTCCACGAAAGAAAGAGGAGGTGATGTGAGCATAGCTGAGGTTATCAGTGAGAACTTTTGCAAATCCCCTGAGAATGCGAGAGGGAATGTAGCAGTTATTTGTTCTAAATCTCTCCCCATATTGTTTTTATTGGCTCCACTGAGAAATACGTTAGGTTCACACGGATGAATGAGATTCCTGAGAAAACTCGCTGCTCTCCTCAACTTCCTTGGCCAAACGGCAACATCAGGGAGGAATACGATTGGAAACACGTGGGAAAGCCAAAATGTCAGCTGCTTATATGGATATCTGGGAGCATCTCCCGATTCTTCTACATCCACTCTGGCTGTGGACGGTGGTGCTGCTCTACCTTTCACGGCTATTCTGGTTTTGGTGATGGATCAGGCATTTCACGTGATTTGGCTCAGGTGCCATAAATGTGGTCATTGAGACGCAGTGGGTGTGATAAGCGCTTGTCTCCTTGGATCCAGGGAGACAGCCTTGGACCTCGCTGGGTGAAGAAGCGGTGCCTGCCCACTGGGTGGACGTTCGCAGAGTTCAATGTAAGCTGCAAACCACGCTGTGGACCTCCAGCTCGAAAAATCTCCCTGGAAGCCTCATGAAATAGAATTCAAAGACACAACTGACAATTCAAATTGTCTTTCGTATGGATTTGTTTAACGTACCAAAAAAGATACCAACTAGATTCCATTCATTCATGCATGCATCCATTGACACTAAGGTTACACTATTTGGAAACAACTCTTATATGCATCTTTGAAAAGTGTAACAGATTTGAGGAACTCCAGTCTAACTATGTTTTCTTAGGGTAGGCAGGCAGGGCCCCAAATCTCCCATTTCTGTTTTAACTAATATTTTTTATAATGGCATTGCTTGGAAGAAAGGGCAGGATTCCTCTGCTTAAATTAGAGTTTTTGTTCTTACTTTTTAAACAACTGACCCAGATTCTTTCAACCTCAAATCCAGGTTTAAGCATGATAATAACGAATTTGCATAAGTGTAAGTATATAATTACCAATATTAGGAAAAGAATTAGCATCTAATATTTTTAGAGTATTAGAGTTATCGTACAATATTTTAGAGTTATTTTGAGTGTTATTTAAAATTATTTGCCTTTGGTGTATCTCCCTTGGAGATCTATTGAGGTTTACCTTGTCATTTCTCTCAAAACCCCTGCTCTAGGTACGGTTTTACTTAAAAATGTAAATATTCCAAATTGAAGCAATTAACATTACTTAAAGTCACTAATAAGTTGTATTCTTAAAAAGCCTACTAACATTTTTCTCCAGGAAATGTCAGGGGGAAGCATCGGTGAAGGATTTGAGTTCAGTGGTGTAGAGTTGGGTAATGTTTACAAAGAGCAAGAGGAGAGAATTAGTTCTTGCTTCAAAAATAATTAAGCTAGAAAAAAGCATCGAGCACTAATCAGTTTCAAACTGGGTAGAAGTACTTATCTCCTTGGTTCAATAAATATTTAAAATGCTATCCATCATATTATTTAGAGCTCCGTACTACATTTAACTCTATCCTCATCCATCCCACATTGCTTCCTCGCTTAAATATTTTCTTCATAGACCAGCTGAGTAAATTTGTAACATCATCGGGGTCCCACAGCCAAGAATAGTGAAATAGGAGTAAATTGTCTAGATGGGCTATGGCAGCTAATAAAAATGAGATTAAATCATTTAGACCTCAGTCCATTCTGGGATAAGCACATTCTTTAAGTATTCCAGCTACTTATATCAATGTTCTTTCCTTAATGAGGAAATCTACATATTTTTCTAAATATCTCTATTGTTTACATAATTTTGACAGTCCCTTTCCCTTGTGATGAGAATTTATGGAATAATGTCTCCCCATGTTATTGCACCAGTATCCTCTATATTTTAGTTATAAAAATATTTCTGGGCATTATAGTAAGGGATTCACCTATTTAATCAGGACTGAAATTCTCAGACTCTAAGAAGTTAATTAACTAGAGGCCGGGCGCGGTGACTCACGGTGGCTCACGCCTGTAATCCTAGCACTCTGGGAGGCCGAGGCGGGCAGATGGCTCAAGGTCAGGAGTTCGAGCCCAGCCTGAGCAAGAGCGAGACCCCTGTCTCTACCAAAAATAGAAAGAAATTAATTGGCCAACTAAAAATATATAGAAAAAATTAGCCGGGCATGGTGGCACATGCCTGTAGTCCCAGCTACTCGGGAGGCTGAGGCAGGAGGATTGCTTGAGCCCAGGAGTTTGAGGTTGCTGTGAGCTAGGCTGATGCCACGGCACTCTAGCCTGGGTGACAGAGCGAGACCCTGTCTCAAAAAAAAAAAAAGTTAATTAACTAGAAATCACTGGCCACTATCTTTTGCAACTGAAGTGAATAAATCAGAATGCATTTTTTTTTATTGCTTATTCTTTTCTGTTAGTGTATAAAGGCAAAGATAGGAAAAATTTTCACTAACATACTCCAGAATATAGAACAGTACCTGGCACATAGTAGCTGCTCAATACATATTTGTAGAATGAACCAATGGATGGATGGAAGGAGGGGTGAAGAGAGGAAGGGAAGGGTGGAGGGAGGCAGGATAAGTGGATGGATAGAGGATGAATAGGAGGCAGATGTCTATGTAGTTGGGTGAATAGATAGGAGGGTCAATGGTGAATGGATGAATGGATGGGTGAGTGAAGAGGAGGCTGATGTATAAGTGGAACATCTGATATAACTTTCTCCAGACATCAGTTTGATGAATTCAATTAGCTGTCTCTGCAGAGTCTTATTAATGTTTTGAAGTGAGAGCCACTTAGTAGACAAATAGAGATGTGATTGTTCTAAAACTGAACTGTTGGCTGGATGCAGTGTCTCACGCCTATAATCCTAGTACTCTGGGAGGTCGAGGCAGGAGGATCGCTCAATGTCAGGAGTTTGAAACCAGCCTGATAAGAGCAAGACTCCAGTCTCTACTAAAAATCGAAAGAAATTAATTGGACAACTAAAAATATATATATATAAAATGAGCCGGGCATGGTGGCGCATGCCTGTAGTCCCAGCTACCCGGGAGGCTGAGGCAGGAGGATCGCTTGAGCCCAGGAGTCTGAGGTTGCTGTGAGCTAGGCTGATGCCACGACACTCTAGCCCAGGCAACAGAGTGAGACTCTGTCTCAAAAATAAATAAGTACATAAATCTGAACTGTTTAATTTAGGAGGAATGATACATCTACATATTGATCCTCAAATTATCTTAGTTTTTAATGAAACAAATTTTATTTTAATTTTTGATGTAATACAAAGAAACCGTAATCTCTAGAACACCAGTGAAAGGCTTTCGAGTTAACGTTGCTCAATGCGACTGTCTCTATCTTTTCAGATCATTTAAAATTAATATTCGGCCTAACCATCTGTCGTACAGGTCTCGAAGCTGTCCTTCTAATGCCTTAATGATTTTACTTTCCAAACATCTTCCCGGAAGTCATCCTAATTCAGCAGGGCTCTTTATAAAGCTTACTTGGAAATCAGTGTCTAATCAAGTTAATGCTTGCCTCTACTTTGCCACATAATTGCAAATACGCTTATGAGATGCCTTTGGACAAGCAAACTCTGAAAATCACTGTGCCCAGGATCATTGCAAAATACCCCGACTTGTGCCTATGGACTAGGATGAAAGGTATATTCCAGTTACAGTAAATGATGATGTATTACTCTAGAATAAGGTATTACACCTGGAGAACAAGTAAGAGAAAATGTTAGAGACAGAAAGAGAGTAAAAAAGCAAATCTCAATATTAAACTCAAACTGAATCTATATATTTTATTCAGACTTTAACTGCCCCATCTGTGATTTTCTGAGAAAGGCATATCAAACTCCTCTATTATAATTTTTGTTTTACAGATGTGTTGCTATGATTTCTTTGCGTTTTTGCTTGATGTGTATATTTATATGGATACAGTTTGAAGAGTTTTATATCTACCTGGTGAATTACCCCTTTTATCAATAAAAAAGTTACTCTTTTAAGACTAATAGTTTCTTTCAGCAAAAAATGCACTTTCAGTGATGTAACTATATCTTCTTTTTTTTTTTAATTTCAGCATATTATTGGGGTACAAATTTTAAGGTTTCAAATAATGCCCTTGCCCCCTTCCCCTCACAAGTCTGAGCTTCAAGCATGACCATCCCCCAGACGGTGCACATCTCACTCATTATTGTATGTATATACCCTCCCTCTCCTCGCCCCTCCCACCTGCCCAATACCCAATAAATGTAATTCCTATGTGTCCATTTAGGTGCTGATCAGTTAATACCAATTCGCTGGTGAGTGCATGTGCTGCTTATTTTTCCATTCTTGGGATACTTCACTTAGTAGTATGGGTTCCAGCTCTATCCAGGAAAATACAAGATGTGCTATATCACCATTGTTCTTTTACTGGTAAGTATTTTCCTGATATATACTTTTTGTTTCACACTTCTGTGTCAGTGTATTTTAAATATTTTTATTGGCACGATACATACAATCGTCATATTAGTCAGGGTTCTCCCAAGAGAGAGATTTAATTTTAGGAACTGGCTCCCACGGTTACGGAGGTGGTAGCACCTCCACCTTGTATGGTTGGCCAACAGGCTGGAGATCTGTGGAGAGATGATGTTTTGGTTTGAAAAAATTCTCTCCTATCAGGGGGAGGTGAGTCTTTTTGTTCTATACAGTCTTTCGAATCATTTGATGAGGCCACACACATTAGGTAGGGTGATCTGTTTTACTCTACAGATTGAAATGGTGACCACATCCAGAAACACTCACAGAAACACCTAAAATAATGTTTGGTGAAATATCTGGGCACCTCATAGTCTATTCAAGTTGACACATAAAATTAATCATAATGATTGCTTTTATCCATTCTAAAAAAATTACTTTCTTTTAAGAAATGATTTTAATTTTTTACAGTAAGATTAATGACTTTTTTACTATCTACAGATTGATACTTTGTTTCTATTGTCTTGAGACTACTGTTCTTTCATTCATTTTCTCTTCTCCTTTTATTTTCTCTTTCCTTGCCTTCCTTCAGATTGTTTAGATTCCTTTATTTGCCATCTTTCTCCTTCACAGCTTTTAGGGTGATCATTTTCCTTCGTGGCTGTCCCCTGTGAGCTTTGATATCTATGCTTTTAAAAAGCATCTTTTTGCATTTTGTCTAAATAATGTCTAAAGTTAAACAATGTATGTATCATTTTCCTGACAAGATATCCACTTTTACATCAATCATTTCAACCTAATTTTATATGTTATTTTAGTCGGATATTCTAATTGTACTTCATTTTAAGCATGTCAGATTATTCATTGATAATATTACTTAATTTCATGGTCAATGCTTATTTAGAGTTTTTTTTATGCATTTATTTGCTTTCTTTTACTTCTTAGTGACATATTAGAGCTTCTCATCACATCTTTTATTTCATCTTTTTTCTCTCTCTCTCTTTGAATCTCTGTGCTATATTTTAGTCAATGGTAAGTAAATTTTTTTCTGCAACAGGCTAAATAGTTAATATTTTAGGCTCACAACCCATCAGTAGATTATGATGATATTTGTTTATTTATTTATTCATTCATTCATTCCTTCAAATGTATTATTGAACATCAAACACATACCAGGCACTGTGTTAGGTACTAAGAGTAGATAGGTCACCAGCTCAGACACGTTTCTTGCCGTCATGAAATTTTAGACTTTTGTTGTTTCTGTGCAACATTCCATCTACCATAATTATATATCCTGAGCAAGTAATCACCATATGGGTTTTTTCTAAGTATCTTATTTTCCCCAGGAAATAATATACCTATTAGAAGAAAACGGGGCCGAATAAAGTGAATATTTGTATTCATTTTAAGCACAAATTAAATATGTTTTCTTCCAATGTATACTTGATCAATTGATATTTGATCCATACATAATGCATAAGATGTTCTTAATACTCTCTGAAATTTGAATTAAAAAAAGACATAGTTGTATTAAAAAGGCAAACAATCTCAATATTTTAGAATAAATACTGTCTGCTCTACAAAGGCTCGTTTGTAAGAGCAGAATCAACTTATTATTTTCTAGCAGAAGGAAAATCTTTGCCGAGTAATATTGATAAGATTTTATTCCTTTTGAATTTTC